>RJWM01003570.1:0-28514 GCA_004363535.1 Dasyprocta punctata | reverse complement strand
TGCCACCATGCCCGCAGTCCTGGTTTTTTGAGGCAGGGTCACACTGTGTAGCTCAGCCCAGTCTTGCGCTCGCGTTGTAGCCCAAACAGGCCTCGAACTCACAATGTTCCTCCTACCTCAGCCTCCTGAGTGCTGGGATTAAAGGCGTGCGCCACCACACCCAGCTAATTTTCTTAAAATATTACCACAGGCACATAATTTAAAGACAAATGTAATTTGTACACAGGCGAGGATAAATGCCTTTTCCATTCTATCTAAAAGTATTTAGTAGTAGTGGTTAATGCTTTAATTTAGTTTCTTTGCTAAAATATTTTAATATGCTTAAAATAGGTAGATGAAAAGAAAATGCATATTAGTCCATCTATTTAGATTCAAAGTGATCATTTCTATTTGGTTAGTTTTTAAAATTGTCTTGTAGATCTTTTGCTCATTTCCTCTTCTTGCTTTATTTTTTCATGGTTTAATGGTTTCTTGTAGTGGTCTTCTTTCATGTTTATTTTTTCTTTTGTCTTTCATGTACTATAAATTTTTTGTCCAGTGGTTTCCCTGAGTTTTATGTAACATATACTTAACAGGTTACTTTAAACTGATAACAACTTAATTTTTATTATATACACAAATGACACGCTTTTATTTCCCTTACCACTTACATTTTGTTTTATGTTTTTCCATCTCATTATTTATATCACTTTAGAAATTGGCATGTACTACATACACTAATAAACAGCAAACTAAAAAATGAATAAGCCCTTTTTACCCTAGTATTATAGATATAAGTGCTTTAGCCATTATTGTTACATAATTAGCATTTGAATTTTAAAATGGTCTTACTTTTACCAGTGAATTTTATACTTTCATATAGTTGTTTTTTGTTTGTTTGTTTTTGCAGCACTGGGGATTGAACTCACAACCTCGTGTCTGCCAGACAGGAGCTTAAGTCACTGAGCCAAACTCCCAGCCCTGGTTTTTTGAGGCAGGGTTGCACTATGTAGCTTAGGCCAGCCTTCCCATTGCATTGTAGCCCAAGCCAGCCTCAAACTCACAATGCTCCTCCTACCTCAGCCTCCAGAGTGGTAGGATTAAAGGCATGCACCACCACACCTGGCCATATAGTTGGGTTATTTTGTTTGTTTGTTTGTTTGTTTGAGACAGGGTCTCCCTATGCAGTTCAGGCTGGCCTTGAACTTACTTTGTACCCCAGGCTGATCTCGAACTTGCAGCGATCCTCCCGCCTCAGCCTCCCAAGTGCTGGGATTGTAGGTATGCACCACCATGCCCGGCTCATTTCATACAGTTTTCATGTTACTAATTAGTTGTTTCTTTAATTTGAGGAATTTTCTTTGTCATTTTTTTTCATTTTTAAATGAAGACTTTAATTTTAAATGCATATAATCATAAATGAAAAGCTTCCCAGGTCTTGCTCACCCCCAAATTATATAGAAAAAATTCACATTCTGAACTACATATGTTGTATAAGTAACTAGGAAAGAGAAGTTCAAAACCTTTAAACACAAAATAATGTTAAAAAGATGGAAATTTTAATTTCCCAGATTTGATCATTACATATACACATTGAAATAGCACATTGTATGTACCACATAAAAATGTATAATTATCATGCATTAATGAGAAATATTTTTTTAATTTTAAAGATAGTAAAATCCAGCAAAACAAAACAGAACAAAGCCAATCAAAATGATGCAGCAAAATTGGTACAGAACTTCAAAGCAGGACACTAGGAAAACAACAATAGCTACCATACTATATCTTTTTATCTTCACAATAGTTGTCCATTCCATCAGGTATAGCAAAATCAAACCAAAAACAAAATAGAATAAAACTAATCAAAACAGAATATTGAGTAAAGAAAAATGATCAGAACAAAGCAAAGCAGTGAGAATAATATTGGACTTCAAAGACAAGATAGAATTAAATCCCCCATATTTGCTATATTGCATACTGTCATCCTCCCAAGAGATGCTCAGACTGCTGGCCTCAGGCCAGAAAGGCTGGCTAGTGGATTTCTCAGTGGCTCCCTTTTAGCATTGCTTATGAAGCAATTCTAGGGGCGATAAAATCTGTCAGCTTTTGTTTCTCTTCTTGTTTGACAGGATTCCCTTTTCTTTCAGAATTTTGAATATGTTTTTCACTCCATTCTGGCCTCCAAGATTTCTACTAAAACCTGAATTCATAGTCTTTCAGAGGTTCTTTTATATGTACAAATTATTTTCTCTTCTTGTTTTTAAATCTTTAACTCTCAATGATTTGATTATGATTTGATCGGAGTCTCTTTGGAATCATTGTACATTTTTCTTATCTCACCTTCAAATATGGTGTTCTGTGTTGCAATGCATGTGGTTGGTAAATGCTTAGTATCTAAGCTAGAAATTGAGGTGGCCCGAACAAACTGTTCTGTATTACATTGTTATTCAGTACCTCTTGCAATCTTATGATATTTTGTGCTACAATTCTGGCTAATTAGAACATCAAGAAGAAAATATAGGATGGAGCTGGAGCTGGTGGTTGAACACTTGCTCAGCACATGTGAGCTCTCCTTCAGTTCTCTATGAAATGTTTTCACTTCTGCATGTTCAGTGTTGAGAACTGTTCCAAAATTCTGCTTCTTCTCTCTTTTCAACTATGTTTGAGATAGTTTATTTGGTAGCATAAAAAACAAACATACTACATTTCTATATTTGGATTTCAGATGTTATTAGCTGTGGTACAAAACATTACTAAGTTAGGGAAAAAATCACTCATAATAAAATGTGAATTTCTTGTCAAACTAATTTTGAAGTAATTTATTCTTTCATTGTGTTCATTCATTATAGAAACCTGGAATGTCGAAAAGGAACTGTCCTCAAACAATCATTTAGAAAAAGCCTCCAGGTGAAACCATCTGAAAAAAATGAAGTACAAACACTAAGATAAATGAAGTATATAATGAGGTGTAAATTACCCAGGATGGCTTAAGGTAATATTTTGTCATGAATAGATAAATCTGTCAAATTGAGTGGTCATGAACAAATTTTTCAGGTATTTTATCTTACCTCTAGTATTTTCAGATGAAATACAGTAAGCCTACTTAAAATTTAGTGTCAGGTAGGTGAAAAGTAATTTTTTTAAGTTTATGTTTCACAAAATATATAAGATATATATGTACCAAAAATTAACCTTTATTTATTTGAAATTCAAATTTCTCTAGGCATACTGAGTCTTCATTTTAAACCTACTAGTTATAAAAATTCTTAAGCCTATAGCACTTTTTAAAATTAATGCTTCTGAAATTGGTACCTTTTAGATATTTTCAATCTTTGTTTTGTAAAGAAAATCTCAGTTTAAAGGCACTGGCAACAGCTCATGAAGTTATACACTAATTAGGTTTCAATAGATTGCTTACAGGCTAAGAAAAGTAAGAAAAAATTTCAGGAAAATTGGAAATCAAATTAACAGTAGTACTTAGAATTTTATGTTAATTAATGCAAACATTTTCTGGTCATGATATTCTGCAAGTAAGGGAAGCTAGCAAGTACCTCGATGGATGTACTATGAAGTCTGTATCATAGACTTGTAAGAGGCAATAAATGTCCTGTATATGCCAATGTGGAACAATGGATGAGTAATTTTATTAAACAAATAATAAACAGGAGTAATTTTTCTATGTAAATGATAAACACACACCCAGATGGTGGTAACAATTTGAATCTAAAATTGAGGAATAAAATTAGAGCAGTCTTTTGAAAGAGAACTACTAAAATACCCATAAATGAATAATAAAGTTTAACCAACTGTGTAGGAACAGCATAGGATTCATTCTGGCTAGTCTTTTAAAAGGAGTAAAAACTGGTGTATGATTTTGGAGGTTTTTGTTTTTTGCATTCTCCCTTGTAACAAATTGGTAGGCTCATTATTTTGTACTTTTCTACTTTTAAATTAAATGTAAAATATAGAAGTACCTTTTAATAGGCGATCTGAAGAAAAATATTTTTGTACAGTAGCAGACATTAAATTGAACAAATATGTACCAGTGTCCACCAAAAAATGTGTATATCCTTCAGCAGTTCACCATACTAACAGAAGTCTGGCACTAATGGTCACCAGTTTGAGCACCTCTTGTAACTGAAGAAGTCAAAGGTGACTTGTATTAATCTCATGATGTTTCAGTACATTTAGTATCAAAATATGTGCAGAAGTTTTTGTTTCCTTGATGTGTACATCTTTTGGTGGATCCTTACATGTAGAAACTACAGTTTAGGATACCCAAATCCATTTATTTGTCTCTCTTCCTCATCCTTTGCTATGTACTGCCAAAAATATGGTATCCATGAAAGAATAATGCTTTTGACTCAAAAATATATAGATTTGAGATGGAATCTATCCATCATGAATTTGTTTTAAGTCTCTTGCCATCACCGAGTGCTTATTTTCGTATCTATAAAACAGCATGGCATGACTGAGAGGTAATTCTCCACATTTCCCCCTGGTGTCTGCTCATCCTGAGCTTTGTGAGCAGAAATCATTAGAAAACAATTTTAAAGGCTTATTTATAGCAAATATGCCTTGACAGCTGGAGATGGTGGATTGCACTGAAGATAGAGACTAATCCCCCAGGAACACTCTGTTGACATTCCTGTGTTGGAATTCTGGAGACTTCCTGATCCCTTCCAGGAATAGATTTGCTTACATTCCCATAGGAAGGACTCTCTCTCTCTCCAAAGGAAAGAGGGACGGATATGTCAATTGCCCTATACAACTTGTGAGTCTCACAAACAGTTTTCTTCTCCACTGCAAGTGCAAGGTGACAACATGTTCTTACCATGTTGCCCAGTGGGGAAAGGAGCCTGGGAAAGTAGCACTGACATGCTTTGTGTGTAAGAATTGTTCTTGGATGCAGAGACTGTATGGGTATTTTCAGAATTGGAATATAAATATGCAACCTAAGCAGGCAGTCACTCTTTGCCCATGGGTAAGAGAATGCAGAGTTTTTTGGGCGGCACTGTGCACTTTCCCTTGTCAGGATGGGCTTCCTTGGGCCAGTTTCCCTGTGCAACGTTGAATTTGAAGGCAGGTTGACTATGGCTGAAGAAATTAAAGGACTACTAATCCAGGGGTGAGGTAGCCCTGTGAAAGATTTTTCTCCCAAGTGTGAGAGAGAGCAATAAGAAGTAATCCCTTTTCCTTCCAGATTCCTTGTATTTGGGAGCTTACCCTACAGGAGTGTGGTTCACAATGTACAACAGACATGTGATCACTTGAAACAAATCTGAAGGAGGAAACTGTATACTGAGAATGAAAGAGAAAGGGAATGGCCCAAAACAATGTTTTTGTTTACATTTTTAAGCTGCAAAATCAACCCTGAATTCCTGGGTTTCTTGGTGTATATACAGTAATGTTCCCTGTTGGTCAAACAAATCCTCCTTTTAAGTTTTCACTTATTTGGAACTAAAATCATTTCAAGTAATGTAAGAATATACTTCAAAGAAGTATGATAAAATTAAATGACATGAGAGATTAACTAGAATAGCTTAACAAAAACAAATAAACAAACAAACAAAAAACCCCACTATTATTGGTATTTTGATACAGCTGTAGCAGCTGCTGCTATTCTTGCCATGGGCAGTGCCACATCGCCCTGGGGAATGTCCCGGATCCAAGCACTAGGCCTCCTGTGTACCTGTCAGGGGTTCCAGTTTGGGAACTTTGAGTATTATGAAAGAAAAAGACTTGAAACACCAGGAGAGAAATGATGATATATATATATATATATATATATATATATATATATATATATTCTCTGGGTTTTAAAGCTGACTCTCTTTCTCTCTCTCTCTCTCTCTCTCTCTCTCTATATATATATATATATATATATATATATATATATATTTGGGTAGCATATTGCTGAAAGACAGGAATGTTAGGGTAAAATGCAAATTGCCTAAAAATTTAGATCACTTCTTCTCAAACAGGGGCTCTTAACATACTGAAAGATTATTTAGAATTCCGTAAGCCTTTCTATGGGTTATTTATATCAATATATACTGTGCCAGAATTTAGAACTAAGACATTATTAAATACTTGATTTCATTTGAATATAGGTATTTTAAAAACACCTTATTTTTATTACACCCCCCCTTACCTTTCTCATCCCTCCTTCCACCTAATTTCATGTGTTTTGGGCATTTCAATGTGTATAATGTAATTTGATCATATCATGCTATTTTATACCAAATTAAAAAAAGAAAGAAATCCAGTCCTAAAATCTAAGACCTTGTTGGAAAATAATTAGCTTTAAAAACCAGACAACAAGACTGCCATGTTAGTCCGTGCTCGCCGTACCTGCCACCACTTTCCTCTTGTCCAGTGGCTGCTCTGTAAGGCAGGTCAGGCCAGGAGAGGCTGAACGGGGCTGGCATTTTTGAACTCTAGTTTTCAAGACTGATTATTTTCCAGCATGGTCTTGTCAACCAGTAACAAATACTGGCAAAGATGTTGGTGAAAATGAACTCTCCTTGCTTGTTAGTGGAAATGCAAACTTGTATAACTGCTCTGAAAATCAGCATGGAGATACTTCCAAAAATTAAAAAGAGAAATTTAATTTGACTCAGCTCTTCCCCTTCTAGATATCTTTCCAAAAGAGTTGAAGACATCATACCCATTCATACCTATGTTTCTGGCAGCACAATTCAAAATAGCTGAATCTTGGATGTAGTCTATATGTTCATGGACAGATGACTGGATAGAGGAAATGAGGTATTTAAACACAATGGAGTACTACTGTGTCTTAAAGAAGAATAAACTTGTGTCATTTTAGGAAAATGGATGCATCTTAAAATCATAATATTAGGTGAAGTAAAGCAGACACACAAGTTTAAATATTGTATGGTCTCTCTTATAAGAGAAATTCAATATAGAAAGTACAAAATGAAAGACAGATAATAGAAAAAAGGAGAAAAAAGTTATTTCAATCCAGGGTAGATCAAATATATCTAAAAGCACATTTTGATTTTATATAATTGTCTTATGTATTTTATATGTATTTTAATCTTTTAATTTGATTATTAATCTGTGTGACAATTAACTTTGCAAGGACTTATAGATAAATGAATCTGGTTCTGTCAAAAAAGTGGGTGGAGGGGAAGGAATACAAGAGAATTGAGATATGTTATGCACATGTACCAATTCCCCACAATGAATAAAATTATTATGCACTGTGAACATGTACAAATAAAAATTTAAAATTTTAAACATGTAAAACAAAAGAAATCAAGGAAAGTAATCTCAAGGAAAGTGATATTTTTGCCATGTTTTGGCAAACCAGTTTTTTGTGTAAATTCTCATATCTGCTTCTGCATTCAAACAGTTTTGATATGTCTGAAGCATAAAAAAGTTTTGGTATAGCAGACATATACTATTGGAAAAGAAAAAGTGCTTTGTAATCTTTAAATGCTTGTGAAACTTTTGCTACTACACAAAACTTGATAATTAATGGTTTCTCCAAAGTTGATTGTTTTGCAGAAACTTAATCCAAAAAAATCAGTTTAAACAACAATTAACAGCAACAAATGTTTAATACTAGTGGATGTGAAATCTGTCACACATCTTGCAGTTGAATTGCCTTTCATCCATGCATTATTCTGTAACGTACTTGAAACATACCGGTTGACTCAAGAAAATATGCAAATCTTTGCATTTTGTTATTCATTTGTTAACATCACTGAAGTCCTTATCAGAACACTATTTAGTGCTAGGAAACTGTCAAATTCATGATAGCGCACACATGTTTTTCAAAAATTCTAATTGTTCCTTGGAAGCTAGAAGTGTATCACTGTGATAAACATTTTCAGACGTTTTCCTTGAAATGACAGGCTCATGTCATAATTTTTAAAGCAATGTCTGTCAGACCTGTCTGAATGATTCTGATATGTCTGTAAGTTGTGCTTTCAAGGAAGACTAGCGCTCTGCTATAGAAACTGGCAAAGGAGCTCGCATCTTAACAGTGGCATAAGCATTTTACCTAAGACACCATCTTACTTAAATATGCAGCGTGCTTCTCTTTATAATACATGGTATTAAAGAGTGCACTTACAAGGGCTGAAATTTGATTAAGTTGATCAAGGACATGTTTATATAAAACTCCTTTTTCTTCCTTTTTTGAGATTGTGAGTATATTGCAATAAAACAAAGATTATATATTAGATTTTGTACAATGTTGCACTCTTGCTGTGAGTCATGTTGCAGAACCTTAGTTTGGCATCACTAATTAAAAAAAAAAAACAACCCAGCATCTACAAGGATTAAATTTTAAAAAATATTTTAGGTCCGCTCGCGGCACGCATAGTAGCCGCAACCGCTTGGCGCCGGGTCCCGCGGTCACAGCTCGCGCTACCTCCTCCGCTTCAGCCCTTTGCTTCGCTCCCAGTCGCATCGCAGCCTCTCTCCCTAAGCCGTATCAGGCCATCCAGGTCTTCTTCCTGCGGCAACACCCAGTCCGCGAAGATGGTGGACCGCGAGCAACTGGTGCAGAAAGCCTGACTGGCAGAGCAGGCGGAGCGCTACGACGACATGGCCGCGGCCATGGAGAACGTGACAGCTGAAGGAGCCACTGTCCAACGAAGAATGAAACCTCCTGTCTGTGGCCGACAAGAAGGTGGTTGGGGCACGCTGTTCTTCCTGGAGGGCCATCCTCAGCATTGAGCAGAAGACATCTGCAGATGGCAACAAGAGGAAGATAGAGAGAGTTCTCGCTTACCGTGAAAAAATCGAGGAGCTGGAGGCAGTGTGTCAGGATGTGCTGAGCCTGCTGGATAACTACCTGATCAAGAGTTGCAGCAAGTCTGCCTTCTGGGGGACTGGGCGACCCGCGCGGACCCCCGGAGGAGAATGAGAATGGGCCCTTCCAGGACCCACCCCACTGGGCCCCAGTGGCACCTGCGCAGGGGCTTGGCATCAAGGACAACCGCCCCACCCCCACCCCCGTAAGCAACCTGCTGGTTCGGAGGTCTGACTAAATTGATAGCAACTAAGGAGCATCAAGTAACTAAATGCTAGTATTGTTTCGTAGATTTTGCAGGCCTCGGTCGGCAACCTGAACATCTCTTTGGAGTATGACAGTAGGCAATGTAGCAAATACGGGGGATTCTCTTCTGTTTTGTCTTCGAGGCCCAATATGGTTCTCACTGTTTTGCTTTACTCTGATCATTATTATTTTTTTGCTTTATTTTATATTCTGTTTTTATTGGTTTTATTCTGTTTTGTTTTTGGTTCAATTCTACTATACCTGTTGGAATAGTGGCTATTTTATTCACATTATCTTTCTTCAAAGTTCTGTACCAGTTCTACTGCTTTGTTTTGATTGACTTTGTTCTGTTGGATTTTACTATCCTTAAAACAAAAAACAAAACAAAAAAGCAAAAACAAAAACAAAACAAGACACAATAAAAAAAAAAAGAATTGCAGTGAGACCCAGTATGAGAGCAAAGTATTCTACCTGAAGATGAAGGGGGACTATTACCGCTACCTGGCTGAAGTGGCCACTGGAGAGAAGAGGGCGACTGTCGTTGAGTCGTCTGAGAAGGCCTACAGCGAAGCCCATGAGGTTAGCAAGGAGTACGTGCAGCCTACCCACCCCATCCGACTGGGCCTGGCTCTTAACTACTCCGTTTTCTACTATGAAATCCAGAACGCCCCGGAGCAAGCATGCCACTGGGCCAAGACCGCCTTCGATGATGCCATCACTGAGCTCGACACTCTGAACGAGGACTCCTACAAGGACTCCACTCTCATCATGCAGCTCCTCCATGACAGCCTAATGCTCTGGACAAGCAATCAGCAAGACGACGAGGGTGGAGAAGGCGACAATTAAGGTCCCCAGGTGGACTGGCAGTGCACGCTGATGCTACTACCTTTTTTCTTTTTTTTTTTTTTTTTTTGCGGCACCAGGGATTGAACTCACAACCCCCCGCCTACCTGACAGGCGCTTAAGCCACTGAGCCAAACTCCCGGCCCTGGTTTTTTGAGGCAGGGTCGCACTGTGTAGCTCAGGCCAGCCTTACGCTCACGTTGTAGCCCAAGCCGGCCTCACACTCACAACGCTCCTCCTACCTCAGCCTCCTGAGTGATGCTATTACTGCAGTGTTTATTTTTTTCGCATGAGTTAGGGTCAGGTGGGGGAGGGAAAGGGAGGGCTGACCTTCCCAGGGAGAAAGACACGACCTGTCCTGTCTTTGATCGTCTCTTTGACATTTTTGCCAAAATACCACTAGTGGAAAGTCAGGCTAGCTGTGCTGGTATCAGAGTAGCAGCCTCGCACAAGCATATGAACTGTTCTTTAGTGGAGCTTGTCTTTAATTTAACTTATTGCTAGATAATAGGGGTTTAAGATGAAAAGACATAAATGAAATGGCCCTCATTCAGTGAGTTCTGTGGTTCCAGTAAGAATTTTTATGTACATACGCTCTTGTCTTAAGTTTTGGGTACTTTTCTCTCTCCTCTGTTTTAGCTGTGCATTTCTTTAACATGTACTCTACCAGACATGTCATAGTTTAAATCCTAGACAGGCAGACTTGGAGCATAAAGTATACTCACTCACCCTTGTGGTTTGGGCCTGGCTGGTTTTCTGAAATCTGATTAGTGACAGTATTAACACTAAATTGCAGTTTACAGTATTTCTACATTACAGTCATATGTGACATCAAGCCATTGATTGTGGATTTTCCTTTGCTAGTTATTTTGGCTTTCCATCCTTATTCAGCTGTACCCAGGTTGGTTTTGCTATCTGTGTCCTATTTTAAAAGATTTGCCTGAGGAGAATCAAATCTTGTTTAGGTTTTGTTTAATAGGTGCTTGGTAGGTGGCTGTGGGATTTTTTGTCTTTCTTTCCTCTTAATGTAAACCCACCATAAAATGGAGAAAATTCAGGTCTGTATGTCATTTATCCCATGGTGGTATATCTGAAAACTCCTGCTTTCTCCGCTGCCACAGCCCCTTCCTCAGGGATCACACTGCCATCTGTTTCCCTTTGCCCTGGGTCTTCCCTGCTGCACGCGTACTAGGGCACGCAGGGGGCTCGGCAGGCTGTCGGACTGGAGAGGTTGGGTGGTCAGCTCCCGAAGGTTGGTGCTAGAAGCGGAGCTGGTAGAAAACCCAAAAGAGCTTCACTCGAAGACATCTTTCTGTTTTTAGGAGCCTCATAAGTGTATCAGGTTTTCCTTCCTGAAACACTCCCTCCCCAAGTTCTTGTAGGAAGATAATTAAAATCATTAGTAGGTAGTGAATACTTAATTCCTGTTTGGCCAAAACTTTTCCTTTTTTCTTTTCAGTGAAAGCACAGAAGTTGGAGATTCACTTCTCTTGTGCAGTCAGTGCACAGTGTGCAGTCTGAAGGAAACTACATTGCTATTTCTGCAAGCTTGTTTTCAGTTAGCCGTAGGTCCCTCATTCGCATTTTGGATAAATCTGTCTGTAAACGCGATCCATGGCATGTTGTGTGTGTGCAGTTTTATTCCCCTAGTGTTTTTTTTTTCTTAATCAAATAAAATCATTAACCATGTGGACTCCCAAGATAGGTAACAACACCAGACTTGCTTTGTTCTATTTAGGCAAGGAGAGGTGTGAGTAATAATTGAGGAACACCCAGCAGATGCTTTTGCTAATACTGAAGTCAAGCTTATAATTATGAATGAGTACTTTTAACAGGATACAGGAGACGGTGACGATAGAGGAGTGATGACAACTGTAGACTCAGCATACTCTGTAGCATTGCACAGTATACCCAGCATGACTTTCCTTAGAGGGTCCCTCCTCACACTAGAGCTCAGGTCCCTGTCACTGGAGCCTCCTGAAGGACTCAACAGAGCAGAGAGCATTGCTGCCTCGGGCCATCACAAGGCAGTCCCAGTAGGACCCGTTGCGTGGCTGCGGAGGGGCAGGTGGCCTTCCCCTGGTTTCTCCTGGTGTGAGGTGCACAGTGTTGTGTCCTTCCTTGTAGCATTCGAAAATGATTTACTGGAATTACAAAACCTGTTTTCTTTTAAGTTTCAGCTTTGGCTCTGGCTGCTTTTTAGAATAATGCAAGATAAAATCTTACTAGAGGACTGGAACTGAAGAGGGAATGAGAGACTTGGTATTTAAGCAGCTTGAATGGTTTTCTTTCTTTTCTTTATTTTTAAAGAAATGCACTTGCCTATGATACTGTCTCTCCAGTGAAATGATTACTCCTCCATTACTCTATTGACACAATATTGTGCATGCTAGTGTTGTATTTCTATACAGTAGCTTGAAATTTATTAACTTATACTGTAGGTATTATATATTCCTATGACAAAAAAATTAAGTCTTCAAAATTTTTTAAGTTTTTTAATTTAATTTTTCCTTTTGGGGTAAAGTTTGCTCTACCAAATAGTGATCATAATAAATTGATCTGTTTTGGATGTTGCTATAGTGACATGAAATTATATATTTTGGTTTTTTGGAGGGGGCAAAAGAAACACCAGAGTTTGCTTAATCTTAATGTCTGGTGTTTGTCATTGTGAAACTATAACTATTACAGTGTAGGAGAACATTGACTATGTTCTCTGAATGAGCCTTTGTGCTTTTTGTCACATTATGCAGTGAACTATTTTTAAGGTCTAATCAGTGGTTATTTTTCCAACTCCGTGTTTCTCTAAGGAATTATTTTGCACACAGACCATTCTTGGCAGTTTTCCTCAGTGATGGAATATCATGAATGTGAGTCATTATGTAGCTGTCGTACACTGAGCAAATAAACTTACAGATCTGATGTAAAAAAAAAAAAATATATATATATATTTTTTAAGGTCTTCCTGGTCTCCACAAGATCTCCTGTACTTTGAGACAAACTGAGTTGAGAAGCAACTCAAGTACGTACAAGGAAAATCTACCACAGACTTCTCTAATCCACGGACATACACTAATCATGATGAAAATTCCACAACTTCATGACACACTAACACACACACACACACGCATTTTATTTTATCAGTCACCCATTGCAATAGCCTTCAGTCCCATTTTCATGTTAGATATTGTTGTAAGCTAGGTGTCTTTCCTCTAGATGGATCTTTTGGGAGTTGGCATGATACTTGTAAAACTTCCACTGTTGGTT
Organism: Dasyprocta punctata; assembly: GCA_004363535.1. Lineage (NCBI taxonomy): Eukaryota > Metazoa > Chordata > Mammalia > Rodentia > Dasyproctidae > Dasyprocta > Dasyprocta punctata. The sequence continues at coordinate 15,391 of RJWM01003570.1, read as the reverse complement.
CATTTTATCTGAGTTCCCTGACACAGCTGAATGGAGAAGCCAAGAGGCAGTTGCTTTTTTCATCAGGTTTACTGCAGCAGAGTCAGACCATAACCACGGTTCATCTTTTTTGTGCGTTTCATTCCTTTTCCTGTTATAACGCAGAGCTGGTGCATACTTGTTCATCTCCTCAAAGACAGTTACATTAAATGCAAGGCAGGTTTATTTTTGCATCATTTACTTAAAATACATGCTTTACAGAGAGAGACAGGGAATAATTATTGTTGACTCAACTATTTTATCTTGCTTAGTGAGACATAGTTTAGTAACAACTAAATGTAAATCATTTTTGTGGTCAGCAGTTACTGACTGGTACAGGTTATTGCTTTATTTACTTATCACAGTACTTTTAGTTCATGAGCCACTGACACTTGCTCTCCTTACCCCAAATTCAGAAAATCACACAGAAACCTGTAAGAACTCTGCTTCATATGTAAGTAAAGTTAGGATTCAGTGTCTAGGATCTAAAACATGTATCTTTCGCAAAGCAAGTACTCTCCACTGATACATTCTAACATTTTTAACACGAGGACTTCATTTTTATATTGACTTCAATACTTACTTCATTTTTTTTCTATTTCACCCTCTCTAATTTTCCTCTTGTTTGCTGTAATTTAGTACTCTCTGGTTGTGTGTTATTGTCACTTACACACTACTGTGAATTAGTTTTAAAACAAAATGTTACATAAATAAGTACATAGAGATCTGAAAATATGACTTCTCCTTTTGTAGCTTTTTATTTTAGCCAAACTTTTTCCTCTAATGACTATTTTAACTGGCATGATGATTCTGAATTTGTTTTATGATTCTTCCACACAAAGATTCATAGATAAAACCATTATTCTGCCAGCTGATCCTGGAAGGGAAACAGACAATGGCACATTGCAGAAAATATATTGGACTATGAAGATGTTGCATAAGGCTACAAAGAATCCTCTAGGACCTGATCTGATGGGACATGAAATCCTCCTGTTCTCTAGTAGCATAATAACTTTTCTTTCATAGGGGAATTTGTAGAGGACTCTAAAAATTGTTTAGACAGCTGTTCCTAAGCAATGTATGATAAAGGCCACTGCAAAGAACATTTTCCATATTTAGTAAGGAAGGATGAATACTGCTCTTAAGAACTGTACATTTCTTTATATATTCAGATATCTGTTTTTTAAGATTCTAGGGTTTAACAGAACGCTTTTTGTGTAAGACTCAGTTTAATTTTTAAAACATTGCTTCAGAAAATGTATGCAAGCAGCTTTATCAAATCCTAAAGTACTAAAGATAAAATTCATGTGGGGATGTGGGAAGCATGAGCAACAAACCAAATACTTAGTACTTAGCCTCCCTTCCTTCATCTTACATGTCCTACACACAACCAGTCTTGGTGCTTAGTAAATGCTTTCTACTGTGTGGTGGCTGAATGATGAAACATTTAATGTGGGAGAAAAAAGAAAGTCATACAGAATAGTGCATCCCCAAGACAGCATCAGAGTCTTTTTCTAGGAAGTCATTCAGCTGTGAATTGCTTAAAGAGTTTGTATGTAAATCTAGAGGAATGTGGAAAGTTCTGGCCTCATGGGTGTAACGTTTTCCTTCTTTGTTCATCTTTTTTACAGTACAGTAATAATATACAAATAGGAAATTAGAAAAGTATGCCCTTTCTTCATTTGTTCTTTCAGGGTGTGACATACAGACAAATACTAAGCAAGTATGACAGATTCTCATATTGATATGAAAGTCTATTAATTATGCCATCAACTATTTTTACATTAACGTTGGTATTGTGCAAAATGGCTTTGTACAATAGTATAAGAGTTTTAAAGCAAATATTGTATAAGGAGTTGATTTTTTCTTATTTGATACAATAAAAAACCATTCTACTCTTCGCATATTTTTGAAATGTGAAGTTGGGGAAATTTTTTCTCTAGACAACATAAGACCTTTTGTGAAACATGAGATAAATTTTTTTTTTTTTTTTTTTTTTTTTTTTTTTGCACCAGGGATTGAACCCACAGCCTCGCGCCTTTTACACAGGAGCTTAAGCCACTGAGCCAAACTCCCAGTCCTAGTGTTTTGAAGCAGGGTTGCACTATGTAGCTCAGGCTGACCTTGTGCTCGCGTTGTAACCCAAGCCGGCCTCGAACTCACAACGCTCCGCCTACCTCAGCCTCCCGAGTGCTGGGATTAAAGACGTGCACCACCACGCCTGGCTGAGATCAATTTTTTAATACTGTAAATGTTTATGATGCATAATAATTACATTCTTCATGAGGCATTGGTACTTATATGTATCATATATTGATCATTTTTACTCCTCCTGAATATTTTAATTTTTCAATTTCCCTAAATGAGTGAGTACACGTACTACTTTTCTTTTTTGGCTTGACTTATTTTGTTTAACATGACTTCCAGTTCTATCCATCTTCTTGCAAATAATAGTATTCCATTCTTTTTATGGCTGAGAAATTTTCCAAGTTATATCTAGTGTGTGCATGTGTGTGTATCACATTTTTCTTGTCCATTCATCTGCTGATGAAAAGCATGGTTGACCCTGTATCTTACTTATTTCCAAAACATAAGAATGTGCAATTATCTCTTGGGTATAATATGTTCATCTCCTTTGGATATATACCCAGAAATAGAACTGATGGATTAGATGGCATTCTTCTTTAACTTTTAAAAGAAATTTCCACATGGTTTTCCATGATAGGTGTATTGATTTGTATTTCTACCAACAGTGTATAGTAGTTCACATCTTCAACATACTTGCCAGCTTTTGTCATTTTAATGATAATAATTGTAATTCTAGCTAGATACTAGATAACATTTCACCATGATTTTGCTTTGCATTTCCCTTGTAATAGTAATAGTGAACATTAACTCAAACTTTTAAAACAAAACCTGATCATAAATAAGCAATATTTAGGGGTTTTCAATAAGAAAACATAAACTGTAACAAGAAATGGAAAAACATAGAACTGAAAAAATATGATATTTTTCAAAAATGATATTTGAAGCAAATCAAGTAATACTAACATTCAGTTCAAATTAGAGGGAGGCATAAACAGTGAAGTGGAATCAGACAAACAGAAACTGTGTAAACTGAAGCACAACAAGAAAAAAAAAAAGAAAATTACAACAAACCTGATTGTCCAGTAGTACAACATCAAAAGGTCCATCATCTGAGTAACTAAAGTACAAAAATAACAGAGAAATAATAGAAAGATGAAGTCGATGAAAAAATTCGAAGAAGTATTGCCTGCCTGTGACTATTCCTAGTTTATGCTGGAGAGAGTGAGCTAGGTAGATTGATTAATCTAAGCAACTTAATAAACTTAAGAAGGACCAAATCAAGGAAAATCAAACAAAGGAATATCATAATTATATTGGTAAAATAATCCTCCTTGTCTATGACAGACATGTTCCAGGGTTTCCAGTGCATGCCTAAACCTGCAGGTAGTAGGATTTCACACACACATATGCACACACACACACACACACACACACACACACTCTCAAGATTTAGAACAATTACATCACTTCTCAATCTTTCCTTGCGGTTTCTCATGTGTTCCTTTGGTAGCCAGTCTCTCCCCATAGCTGCAAAGCCTGACAAATACTTCATTTTCTACTTCTTCAGTTTGCCTTTCTCAGACATTTTTACAGTACAATGCATGGCCTTCTGAGTCTACCTTGTCTTATTTAGCATAATATAAAGCATGTCTAAGTTATTTCATCAATAAATACTTCACATCATTTAATTGGTGTGGAATATTTCATTGTGTGTAATTGGTTGTCTCTTGTGTTTTATTCATAAAAAGAGATTATAAATTTCTCTATATTGATTTTTGCACGAACTTCAGTTTACATTCACTTGAGTACATACCCAGGAGTGCAATTCCTAGGTCATGTGATAAGCTGTCTTCCAAAGAAGCTGTAACAGCTTTCATTCCCACTAGCAATATACCCTTCTGAGCTACTAAGAAAAATATTTATTTTTTGTTGCATTTTTAAATTTTGTTTTAATCCTAATAAGTCTATTATGATATTGTACATTTGATTCATGTTTATGTAATGGCTACTGATACAGAACATCTTTTCCTGTGTTTATTTGCCACATATATGTTTATGCATATACATATATATATGCATGTGCATATGATTATACTCTTTTCAAAATGTAATTTTATTTTATTAGTACATGTTTGCAATTCATGCACTTTAAAATCATCTTGTGGAGTGATTACATGTACATACTACAGCTTGTTTCTTGTTGTCTAATTCCATTCCCTCCTACCACCCTGCTTCTCTAGTTCACTTATTACTTCTTCATACTTGTTGATAGTATTTGTTTTAGCTCAGGTTATGTCATATAATATTTACCCTGATTAGATTTATTAGGATCGTGTAAATAGTGTATCTTTATTCCTCTCATTTCCCCTTCCTCTCTTCTTCACCCCTCATCCTCATTCCCTTGGACTGCTTTCTTATTGGGCAATATCTGTCCTCTTGTTCCCTTCTACCCATCATTTATCACTTTCTTTGTTTGCACTTTGCCTCACTCAAATGAAAGATACCATACTGTACTTAAGTTTGTGTATCAGATTTATTTCATTCAATATTTATTTTCCAGGTGCATCCATTTTCCTACAAGTACTTCAAATTTGTCATTCTTTATAGCAGAGTAGTATTCTATTATATAAAGATATCACTTTTTTTAGCCAGTCATCTGTTGAACATTTTTTCATATATTTGTAATCATTTGCATTTCTTCCTCTATGAATTGTCTCTTCATTTCTCTGGCCCATTTCTTGACAAGGTCTTTAGTTTTAGGGCATTTAATGTTTTGTGTTCTTTGTATAATTATATATTAGTCCTCTCTCTGAGCAGTAGTAGGCAAATTTTTTCCTATTCTGTAAGTTTTCTCTCTAATTTACTGATTGATTCCTTTGTTATACAGAAGTTTTTTAGTCTGATATAACACCATTCATTCACTCTTGCTACCATCTCTTGTTCTCTTGAGACTGTTTAGAAAATCCTTTCCCACAACTAAGTTTTCAAGTGCTTTACCTATTCTATCTTCCAGAAGTTTCAATGTTTCTATTTTAATGTTTAGCTTTTTGATCTGTCTTTATTTTACTTAGTACATGGTGAGAGATAAGGGTCCAGTTTAATTCTACAATCAGATAATCAATTTTTCCAACACCACTTTTTGAACGGGTTGTCTTTCCTGCAACATATACTTTTGGACACTGTGTCAAAGATCAAAGAATCAAACAGGTCTGGGGAGGACTTTTTATCCTCTATTCTGTTCCCCTGATCCACTCTGCTTTTCTTCCAGTACCATGCTATTTTTGTCAGTATTGCTTTGTACTATAACTTGAAGTCTGATATTGCTATGCCACCTGCTTTGCAATTAATACCCCAAATTACTTTTGTTATTTGGGATCTCTTTTGGTTCCATATGAATTTTAAGATTGTTTTCTCTAGATCTATAAAGTATGCTGGGGGTATATATTGATTGGGACTGCATTGAATCTGTATAAGAGTTTTGGAAATATGGTCATTTTGATATTGGTTCTGCCTTTACAGGAGGAAGGGACATCTTTCCATGTTCTTATGTCCTTTTCAATCTCCTTCAGAGTGCTGTATTTTACTTTATAGAGTACTTTCACTTCCTTGATTAGGTTAATTCCTAGATATTTAATTTATCTTGAATGGTATTGTTTTCAGAATTTCCTTTTTATCCTGCTCATTGTTGGTGTACACAAATGCTAATGATTTTTGTATATTGATCTTGTATCCTGCTATTTTGCTGAAATTGGTTATTAGTTCTAAGGGTTTTTTGGTGCAATTCTTTGAATCTTCTCTGAGAGTATCAAGTCATGTGAATAATGATAATTTGAGTTCTTCCTTTCCTATATGTGTCCCTTTTATTTCTTTCTCTCTCCTAATTTCTATGGCTAATGTTTCAAGTACTATGTTGAATAACAGAGGTGTTATGTTCCTGATTTTAGGGGGAATATTTTTAGATTTTTTTTTCATTTAGTATGTTGCTAACTAGTGATGGTCATAAAGAGCCTCTATCATATTCAGGTGTGGTATTCCTATGCCTATTGTCTTTAAGGTTTTCATGAAAGGGTGTTGGATTTTCTGCATGTATTGAGATGGCCATGTGTTTTTTGACCTTTGTTCTGTTTATGTGATGTATTACTTTTATAGACTTACATGTGTTAAGCCATCCTTGCATCTCTTGGATAAAACCTAGTTAATCATGATGTGTGATCTTTTTGATCATGTGCTGCTTTCTATTTGTTAATATGTTTTGGAGGATTTCTGCATGTTAAAGAGATTGGCCTGTAGTTCTCTTTTTTAGTTGGGTCTTATCTGGTTTTGGGATTAGAGTTACACTGGCTTCCAAAAAGAAATTTGGGATCACTCTTTTCCTTTCAATTTCTTCGAAGAGCTTGAAGAGTATTGGGGATACAACATCCTTAAAGGTTTTGTAAAAGTCAGTTGTGAACCCATCAGGTCCTGTTTTGTTTAGTTGGTAGATTCTTTATTTCTGAGTCAATTTCATAGCTTGTTATTGAGTTTTTAAACTTATCTATGCCTTCCTGAGTTTTGGTAGTTTGTATGCTTCTAGGAATCTGTCCATTTTTTCAAACTTGACTAATTCATTGGAATATAATTTTTCAGAGTAGCTAATACCTTCTGGATTTCAACAATTTGTTTGATTTTACCTTTATCATTTCTAATTGGACTGATATGAGTTGTAGTCAGGGGTTACAGGGAGAACAATTGTGTTCAGGATACAGAATTTATAATACTGTTTTATGATGGTCACCCAGAGTTAAACACAAGAAAGTGCAGGAAAAGCTGTCCAAAACAATAAAGACCCAGAATATTCATCCAAGGGCTTGGATCCCACAGCAATGTCCTGCATGAGTCCAGCTAAGGACCCAGAGCCCATGACAATGCCTCCCACAAATCCACCTGGAAATCTAAGAACCCATGATAAGGACTCATGCCAGTCTGTTTTACAGATCTGCACTGGGAAGGTCAAAGTTCAGCGGTGGAAGCTAGACAGTCTATGCCAGCAGGGTGAAGGAGTCTGTGCCAGTAGGTTGAGCGTTCTACACTGGAGCCGAGAAGTCACCCTCAAAATAAGGACCAGCGCTCCCCTAAAATGTACCACAGCCATCCACAGTGGCAATGAGGTCCCAAGTTCCTCCAATGATGAGAACAGTGGAGTACAGGTCAGGAAGCCCAGCGTGACAAGCTTCTCCAGCACACATCTTCCCCTCCAGAGCCAGAAAGCGATGCTCAATGTGAGGAGCAGAGCTCCCTCAAAGTGAACCGCAGCCACCATCAGCAACGAGGTCCCAAGCTCCTCTGACGATAATGGCCAAATCTGTATTGGGGAAGCCAGCATGTCAAGCTCCTCCAGGACAACAAATGGCTCAAAACAGCAATGCTTAGGAGAACCCACAACGCCTTGCTCTTCTTCTCCACATCTCTATTTATGCTGGCAATGTTCCTCAGGTGGGCCATCTATACTCAGCACCATGCTGATTTAATTCAGCTGGTGTTAAGCTGATCACCAGTTTTTAATCCATAACGAGTCTTTCCTCTCTTTCTTGATAAGTCTTACTAAAGGCTTATGTACTTTATTTATTCTTTCAAAGAAACAGGTTTTTGATTCATCGATTTTTTTTTGCAGGTTTTTATTCTCAATTTCATAGATTTCCACTCTTATGTTCATAATTTCCTTCCTTGGTTTTGATTTGGGACTGGCTTGTTGTTGTTTCTCAAGTACCTTAAAATTTCTCATAAGGTATTTATTTGAACTTACTCTGTTTTCCTAATGTGAGCACTGATCGCAACAAATTTTTCTCTTAGAATTACCTTCATTGTGCCCTGGAGGTTTTGTTGAGTCATATGATTATTGTCATTAAATTACAGAAAGTTTTAAATTTCTTCTCTGATTTTTTTCTGTGACCCAGTTGTTGTTTAGAAGTCTGTTAATGTTCCAGGAGATTTTGCATTTTCCAAAATTTCTTCTGTCATTGATTTCTGTTTTCATGGCATAGTGTTCAGATACCATGCATGAGGATATTCCAATTATCTTATATTTATTTAAGCAGTGTTTTTGAAGTCGTATGTGATCTCTTTTTTTAAAAAGTGACATGTGCTACTGAAAAGTATGTATGCTCTGTTGTAGAGGGGTGGAACACTCTATATATTTATGTTTTCCACACTTTAATTTTTAGCCTATGAATTCTTTTATTAGATGAGTTTCTTGAATGCAATAGTTCATTGCATTCTGGGTTTTTGATCCAGTGTATTGATCTATACCTTACATTGAGATGTATTACTGAGATATGTTATTTTTCACTATCATCACCTTCTTTATATGTTGGTATATCATTTATTTTGCTTTTTCTGTTATTTTTTGTTGTTGTTAATCTATTGACCTCACTAGTTTTCTCTGTGTTTTTAGATGTGTCCGGTCCATTGCTTATGTTAAGAATATTCTTGAGTATTTTCTCTAGAACTGGTTTAGCACGCATGTATTTTCCATGTGTGTCTTCTTCATGGAAATAACTTATTTCTCCATCTATTCTGAAGGATAGCTTTGCTGGGTAAGTTAATCTGGGTTACAAGTTGTTTGCTCCTAGGACTTGAAATATTTCACTCCAAGCTCTTCTGGTCTTCAAGGTTTGTGTTTAAAAGTTTGCCTGTGACTCTGGTTTATCATTGTATGTGATTTTCTTTTTGTTTGGCTTCCTTTAAAACTGCAGGTGTTAGCCGGGCGTGGTGGCGCACACCTTTAATCCCAGCACTTGGGAGGCTGAGGTAGGTGGAGCATTGTGAGTTCGAGGCCGGCTTGGGCTACAACGCAAGCGCAAGGCCCGCCTGAGCTACACAGTGTGACCCTGCCTCAAAAAAAAACCAGGGCTGGGAGTTTGGCTCAGTTGCTTACGCACCTGTCAGGCAGGCGTGAGGTTGTGAGTTCAATCCCTGGTGCCACAAAAAAAAAATAAATAAATAAAATAAAATAAAATAAATAAATAAATAAAATAAAATAAAATTGCAGGTGTTTTTTCTTTCTGAATACTTCCAAAATTAATATGTCTTGGTTAACTTCTCTTTTCATCATAACTGTTTGGTGATTTATAATCATCACTTACTTGCATTTTAAAATCTTTTCATATATATGGGAAGCTTCCTTGCATAATTTCTGTAAGCATGCTGGTGAGTCCATGTACATAATCTTCTAGATTTTTCCCAACTCCAATTAGCCTTAGCTTGTTCTTATTGTTATCATCTAGCTGCTACTAAAGAGTCTTCTCTTGTTCTCTTACTTTGTTTTCGGCTTCTTTGAACTCTTCATTGTAATTCACTCTTGTGTCCTCAATATCAGACACTTTGTATTAAATCAGTCATTTTTGGATTGTATAAGTCTATATTGTTATTTATTTCAGGTATTTTGGTTTGGCATTTTTTTGAGGATTCCATATCCTTGTTGAATCTGTCATTCAGATTTTCAACTGTTTTGGTTAGCTTGTCCAGTTTTTTTTTTCACTTATTTCTCCCAAATTCAGCATGGACATATTGAGTAAAATTGTTGTAAATTTGTGGTTTATTTCCTCTTCAAACTCATCTATTTTCTTCATCTTTTCTAAGAACTTTCCATAGATTTCTGTTATCTGGTATTTGTTTTTCTCTCCCTTTGTAACCTTTTTCTCTGTCTTAAGGAGTTGAAGGGTTAAGAGATCTTATATTATCTTCTTTCCCCCTTATCCTACTTGTATCTATATTTATTTGTTTATATAACTATATGTATTTTTATCTACCTATAGCTATGTCTAGACCTATTTCTGTCTCTCTCTCTGTCTCTCTGTCTCTCTGTCTCTCTCTCTCTCTCTCTCTCTCTATCTATCCATCTGTTTTAATTATCTGTGTCCCCTTTTTCTTCTCCAACTTTTTGGAGGGTGGGTTGCTGCAGATGGAGAACTACAGAAGTGAGGAAAATATGTGGTTATATGGGGCATATTACTAAGATATCACCTCCCTATGAGTAATTTTCACCTTTGTATGTCCAGTTCTTTTATTTGCTCCTTCTGTTAAGTGGTTTTGACTCTGTCCCTATGTTTTGCCACAAGAATTGTTTCAATTTATAGCAGCATCCATAGATTCTCTCTTGTAACATTTCAACATGATAGTCCTTGCACTTACCCACCCTCTTCCCTATTCTCTAGATATGGGAAAGAACCTAGACACCTATTAAATCAGAGTCAATGAAAAGAGTAACCACCTAGTATACACATGAAACCATAAAAGAATTTAACCTTGCTTTACTAAATAATTCATGAAACATACAAAAATTTAAACCAATAAGATATCTGATGGGAACACAGATTAGATGTTCCAATGAGACATTTCACACATGATTCCTAAGTAGCTTCTTTGTCAGAGAGTCTGAGTGTTCACATATTAATTACTCCCATGATCCCTCCACTACAACACTGGAGTTAACTTAAGAGTTTGAGCTAGTCTGAGTTCTTGGGTTAGGAAATTTTGCATTCCTTCTCTCTGGGTGTGACGGTGGATTCGCCAGATAAGTTCAATGTCATTAAACTGTCCATTGAGTCAGGATTATTCCTGTGCAGCCAATTCAATTACCAGAGTAACAAGCTAATCTGTTTCAGTGTCTATCAGAGTTAGTTGAGGAATAACATACCATTAACCCGTTTTGGCTCTCCTTTTAGTAGTGGGAACATAGTCCCAATGTGAACCTCTACTCCTGAGCAACTCAGGCTGAATCTGGTGCCTCATTGGAAGTTCTGGGTCTGTGATCCTCAGTCCCTGCCTTTGAAGGGAACTCACTCCAGTCTGCTCTCTAACTGCCCACAGTCTCCAGTGACTATCTTCCCTGCATCAACTCTGGAACCTTGGCAGTATGAAGCTACCAGGGGCTGCTCTGGGATTGAAATACAAATGCTCATCCCTTTCCCACAGTGTCTTCCCTGCTGATGCCTGCACTGCACCAGTATGTCCTGGGGTGCTTGTGAAGCAGACACCCACCACCTGTTACCAGTGGAAGGTCAACTGGGAGACAGAGGCTTGCATTCTTCTCTTTGTCTCCAACTGCATAAGAGTGGAGTGCAGTTCTCTGTGAGCAGGGAAGTTATCTCGCTGTGCCTCCTGCCAAGCACGGTGGGCTCCATGGTTTCTCCTCTGCAGCATTGACCACTTATTCTGTATCACTTAATCCTATTTTCTTCTCTTCTCTCAGTTCCCTTGTTGTTCCTGTGTACTCTACCCTCACTTTGGTTCCTCTCCAAGCTATATCCTCCAAACTGCGGATGTTGTCCTGGACAAGCCTAGCTGCTGGAACTCACTTCTCCACCTCTCTCTTGTCCTCGCTCTTTTGTTTCTTGTTGATGTTCTCTGAGTCTATCTGATGTGGCTCCTCCTCAACTCAGCTGTGTTGGATCCTTTGAATTATTCTTTCTAAGTGAATGTTTCCTCAGCTTCTATGATGTGACTCCTTCTCTGGTCAGTTATGTTAGAATCTCCTATTCCAGGCTTCTGCAAAAGAGCCATTGTTTGACTGACACTTCTGTTGTCCCATCAGAGGGTGAATAATGCAGAAACAACTCCAAGTTATGGTGGTTGACTCAACACATAAAATCCACAGTTGTGGAGTTGGTCAGAGACCAGCCCACAGGTCCGAGCATTCCTGATTATCTTGCCTTCATATACGATTAGTTCTCTCATTCTCTTAAGTATTTAGCAAAGAGCAGAAAGTCTAGATTTGGGTGAAGTTCAAGATAACTTTTTATTTTAATGGATGATGATGTTTGTGTGGTGTCTAAGAATAACTAAAATATCTGTAATGCAAGGTCACAAAGATTGTCTTTGGTATTTTCTTCTAGAAATCTTAACAGTTCATGCATATGATAAATTTCAGTATATGTTTAGTACCATAGGTTATTAGGTATGGATTAGAGTTATTTATTGTCTATATGGACTTGCAGTTGTTTCAGCATCTTTTGTTGAAAAGACTGTTCTTTCATCACTGAATTGCTTTTGTATCTTTTTTGAAACTCCAATAACCATCTAGCATGTATGTCTTACTTTTGTTAATACATGAGTTTATATTATGGTCAGAGTATGGAAAATGGTATAGCACTTGCAGCCTTGGCTTTGATCTTTTGGACACTGAAAAAACAAGAAGAAGAAAAACTTAAGGTTGTTTCAGTTTCATTTTCAAATAAAAAATAGTTCTTTTCTAACTGTTAAAAGAGAAATTGTCTGTATATTGTAAATATTAACTAATATTTATGTTTATAATTAATAGTTGATTTCAGGAGGTTAATTCATGTATTATTTAAATTCCGGATACAAGCTTGTTGGTAGGTTGTTGATATGTCACATTAATTACTTCTGTAAAGGTGCTTTAATCATTACTGAGAACTTTATATTTTGTATTTCACGTGATTTTCTATGGAGACTGAATAGAAAGAACATATAACCTGATGAATGTTTAGTTTATATTACATGTAAAGAAGATAAGTTGTGACACTTGAGTGTGTATTTATTTAAGTTAATTAATTTATATATTTCCACTAGAACAGAGAAATGTTATGAATAAGGTTGCTTATTCACTTAGTTAATTCCAGCTTCAGGTTTGTGCAATATTAGCATTGATATAAAACTGAGAACTAGTCTTTATTCGCAGATCTTCATTTTTCAAAAGGATTATTTCACAGTGGAAGTAGATAATGTTAGCTGAAATAAAGTGTGCTGAAAAGCAGTGGTGGGCAAAGAGGTATTTTAAGCTCTTAGATTCAAATTTTTTGAAACTTATGTTCAATAACTACATGCTAAACATAAATGAACAAGTTCCAAAAAAATACACTGGTATTTAGTTGTCAGATGAAAAGAGAATATGAAAATATTGTTGGTGGAATAGATAGTATGGATATTATAATGAAGGACAGGAAATTTTCTTGCTTCATAAGATGGTTTATATGAGAGGTATGATGAATTTGAAAATAGAAAAAAGTTCATTTGTTATTAAAGAATGAGTTGATATAAATTTTGAAATCAAGCGAATAGGTTTTATTTGACTGCAGCCAGTACTAATGATGAAAGAAATACATGAATTTCATAAATAATAAATCTGACCCTTTATGGGTGAGAATTATATCACTATTGCAAGTTAGGAAAGATCATCACTAGGTATGCATGCAGTCCCGTGGATGTCAGCATGCTGCAACTTAAAAGTTATACAATTAAGGATATGTGTGGTAGGATGCAGTCCTACTGAGCAAAATCAGAAAATATTTTCTCAGTCTGGTATTATTATTGCATCTGAGAAAATTACTGAAATTATTTTCAGTCAAACGTGAGGATCATCTACAGCTAAGCCAGTGTATAGTCATTATCAACAATAGATGAATACAAGTTTATCTTAAAATAGTTTATCAGTCAATGGTTGCTAGAGAAGCAAATGTAAGAAAAAATGCAGAAGTATATATGAATTTATATATTGGCTTATGATGGCCACATACAGAGTCAGGTATGAAAGAGTGAAAAAGGTCACTCTGTGCACTGAAGAGCCAAAGAATCCAGTCGAAGGCCTGAAGCTCCAGTTAGTGTCCAGGCGAGCCCATATCAGGAGGCTGAAGGGCCTCCCTGAAAGACTGAAGGGCTGGAGCTGAAAACTGGAGTTTGCACTGAAAGGCAAGAGAGGATGTCCCAGGCAAAAGTAAAGACTGGAGCTCTCCAAAGGAAACCATCCTTCTCTCTTCATTTCATTTCATAGAATTGTGGTGGTAACCCTTCCTAGGGTGGGTCTTCCACACCCACAACTGTGCCAAAACAATTTAGTTGGGCATTACTTACTAAAGTTGATACAACCAACCATTATAAATAATGTCCTGTGGACATTTTTGTAGTAGTCTAATTTAGGTTACTACTTAACTTTCAGATGTACTTATAAGGACTGCCAGAAATTTTTATCTTGACAGTGAACTTCGAAGCAAAATTTTTCCTTGGTCCTTTTTATAATCATCTATGTCAGGTTCAGTAAAGAGTATCACGAGAATTTAAGTCAGCATTTGCAACTGCTCATCTATTAGAATCAGGATTCTACCTACAGTGTGGAACCCAAACAAAACAAAACAAAAACAAATTACATGTTAGGTTAATTGACGTCTTATTATCTTTGTTTTCTTAATGTATCTAAACACATGCATTGTCTCACTGATTGAAATTAAAACAAATAAATGTAATCTTAAGAAATTCGTACTAATCTTCATGTTTACCTTTTTACTTACTGAGATTTTTGCAAGATTTCTTCATGAAAAAAAGAAGATTCATTTGCTAATGTTTAAAATCCCTATGTTAATACTGATTAGAAGAGTATTTGAGGAAGACAGGTAGCACTGACAGAAATTTAGAAATTCTGTGAATATAAGACCAGTTTTAAACTCTAGGAGAGTGGTGCAGGGACATTAATTTACATTGTGGAAAGAATTTTTAAGTTAACATTATAGATTCCCAAGAAAAGCGGACATTCAAGGAGCTTCAAAAAATGAAAAAGGAAAGAAAATAACAATGAAGCAAGATTTTGAATCTATATATTAAAATATGAGTTTATTTGTTGCTATTTCTAAAAATCAGTAAATTTCTTCATGTTCATTTCCAGCACTTCATTTCTTATATTGAACACAATATATAGCTTTATGTAAAGACTAGATTACTGTAAATACTGCACCAAATATTTTTCTAAAATATATTTTGATGATAGAAGCAGCTTCCATTTAAATGGTAACATAACGGCAGTTCATTCACATCAACATTAAAAGGAATGAAATCTGAAAATAAAATAAGCAAAACTCTGTGACTCTAAACTCAGCAAACCAGCTGGGTGTGATGGCATACACCTGTAGTTCCAGTGCTGGGGTGGCTGAGTTAGGAGAATCCCCTGAACTCAAGGCCAGACTGGGCTAAAAAGTGAGAGATCCTGTCTCAATAAACCAAGAAATAAAAAGATTTTTAAAAAATTAAAATATGCAAACTAAAACTATGAATAACAAATGAATACATGATGAGTACAGAAATAATATAATATGCCATTAATTTTCATTTTCAAATAATATCATTTTCATGATGGGAAGAAGATTATGCTACAGACATCTGGGTGTGGCACAGTATTCATTTACTGCTGGCATAATGATTGATCAGTTTTTGATATACATGACAATTCAAATAAGGTAGAAAAAATACTTGCCAAAACACTTAAATTATTAAAGCATTGGAAGACATAATCCCTAAGAAA
>RJWM01003569.1:0-111486 GCA_004363535.1 Dasyprocta punctata | reverse complement strand
TTACTTGATGCCGAACCTTATTTTTCAATTGCTAATAAGTGCCTATCCTTCCCTGACTGAGGAAATAAATCAGTTGTATTCTGGGTCTATGGAAGCATTTTCTGCAATAGGGTCTGTGTGGGTCAGCCAAAAACATATTAAGTAATATAACAATATTATTACTAACTGTTTCACCACTCTGATTCTGTATTGCTAGATATTTGCAGCAATAATTGCTGTATAAATCCACGTTCAAAGTTAGGAAACAGGAGAGGGAGAGAAAGAGGAAGGGAGGAGAAGGGAGGGTAAGGGAGAGGGAGAAGGAGGGAGGGAGAGAGAGAGACAGAGAGAGGGAGAGAGAGAAAAAGAGAGAGGGAGAAGGAGAGGGAGATTTTTAAAGATGTGGCTTCCATAGAGGTTTTTTTAAATGTATAGTAGAAACTTGACATTTCAAGGTGACCGACCCCACTAATAGAAGTATTGTTCATGGAAAAGATGATCAAAAGTATAACCACAAACAAAGCAACCTAAAAACGATACTAGTAAATATAATACGATGAAATCTATTGCTGTTGCTCCCTGAAGTTTGTGAGATGACTTCCAATAAATGAAAGCACTTTAGTGATTAAAACACATGTTTTGTTGCGAGTGGAAATAGGTAAGAAGTGGATTTTGAAAATGATTATAACAATTTTACATATGCGTGATGCCTTTGCTGCAAAGAACTTCACACAATTCAAGAATGACTTATCAAACACATTAATCCTCCTGATGTCCACAGAGGATATGTGTGAGGTAAACAGTTTTTATCAGTAAGTTTCATTCTCTTGTTAAAAAAAAAAAAAAAAAGAAAACACAGCCATGTCGTCTGAAGTTACTGTGACAACGTTTATAAGTTCCTTGACTGTGGGTGAAGTCACAACATCCAGATTCCATGAGCATTTAAATGAGGGGGGCCTCCTTCCCTCTCTTCCTCCTTTCTTCTCTCCCTTCCTTTCTCTCTCCCTTCCCCGCTCCCTCCTTTCTTCCTTCCTTCTGAAACATTCTGAAATGACTCAAATTCTGAGCAGCCATTGGAAAAAAAATCCAGTTTTACTTTTTCCCCTTTTTTCTTCTTTTATTCCTAATATGAAAACACCACTTGCTCATAGTAGTTTCTGATTTACATTTCTGCTCCATTGGTGGATTTCTCCCTCAGTGTTCAGCAACATCTCACTCCTAATGACTATTTATAGCCTCCTAGGGTTTCTGTGGCCCTAAGTAGCACCATTGAATTTATCAGAGTTCTTGCCTATCCTGATTGCCTGGGTACACCTGCTGTGGGATTTATAGCCTTGAAAATAAGTACCAAACACCTAGTGGCTTCTAAACTTTTTTTTTTAAATCAGTCTTTCAAGCAGGTAGCTTTCCACCCTTCCCCTCCTTAGGAGGCCTACAGCGGCTGTTTCTACATGATGTTGAATCATCCAGATGAAAAGTGAAAATTCTGTCAATCTCCTCTTCTCAGCTGTAGTTTAATGTAAAAGGCACTTGTGTGGTTGTTGTGATGAAAACAAGATTGGGAGGAAAAGAAGGAGCCAGAGTTCTGCTTCCCAGGTCCTGAATTACTGGGCTCCTTTATCCAATCACCATCACCTCGAGAACCAGAGGCCCAAATTCTGGGTACCAGTATCTTCTGTTCCCAAATCTGCTCTTCTTCTCACTGAGCTTAATATACACCCCTCTTTAGTCCCTTGCACAGAGACTGAATATTTTTTTTTACTTAAATACACTTCTTCACTATTCATAGAGAATAAGAATCATTTTAGCTAAAGATCATTTATAAGTATGCGTTCTGCTACCTCTGTCAGTTAAAAGCAAGGGAAATATGAAGAACAAGAGACTTTTGATGAAAGATAACAGATAAATTATTCAATCAAATATTGTCTACTCCATCTAATACTTGAAAGAGTAGGGGATTGAATGCAGAAAAACCCCAGGCTGAGCTAGTTGGGGATACTAATGTGACAGCTTAACCCCAATGAGATAAACTCTGCTCTTCCACACAGCCCTCAGATCAATAACTGGGCCCGGCCGGGTTGTGCCTAGCACAGTTGGAGAATTTACTCCCATGCACCATCCATGCTTGTTGTGAGCTCTGTTTTGTTTTCTGAATTGTGAATATTTGGCTTTTTCTATAATAATTCCCGTAATCTATACCTGGCTTTTGCTATTCAGGCTAACTCCTCTCACCATCCCAAGCTCTTGACTTCCATTTCATTCTTCCTGGGCAGTTTTGACCCATTTCATCAGGTTCACGTCTTATGTATAAACCTTCTCTTTCTGTTTCTGAATGTCACACACTATGGTGCTGGTGTACTGTTTCCCCACATCTAGCGACCTGCACAGTATCTGCATCATCTCAATAATCATCATTAGCACAGCTGCACATCTTTACACAGAAGTGTAAATAATTACCTGTGCAGACTTACAGAACTTTCACAAGTATTGTAAAATACATTAACACCAACACAGGCCTAAGAAACCACTAAAGATCATTATGCAATGATCATTTTGGGTGCTTTTTTGATATTTTAATGCAAATTGTGTGCTGTAAAGTCATAGACATAGTAAACAAGTATCTATCCAAAGCTGCTTACTTGGTTTGCTTTTGCCTTGTAAGCCAGGTATTTACTACAAAATGATACCAAGAAAGAAATTCTATACTTTAGACTCATAAACAGGAATTTACAGTGATACCACTTCTTGTTTTTGTTTCAATTACATCAATAATCCTGATGACTGATACCTATGGTTTAGTTTCTTAGATTGCAAACCCTTCCACCCTGGGTTTTGTCACCCTTGTTTTTCATATTTCTTCTGATGATCTGAGACATAGGAGTAAGTATTCTCATAAACCAGCCACTTAAGGAGAAAGATTTTTGTAAGAACTTGGAACACTGCAGTTGATCTCATCTGCATTCTGTTTACATTGATATACACTTACATTTATATGTATTACTGTTTACATTTATAGGAAAAATGCTTGTGGGGATTCTGATACCTGTATGACAATGTGTGGTCATGAAGTTAGTCTTTCCAGAAATGAAAGCATCAAGGGGACTCATTTTGTTCATTGTCTCTGGTCTATCTTGTGCTCCTTTCCTCTCGTCTGCTGCCTTCTATCCCATCATTGTCACTGACCTGGGGTTGAGGGGTAGAGGTTTGAGCAACAGAAAAACATTGTTTGTATCTTCAACTGTTGCATAGTGAAAGAAGGCCCATACTCATCAAACCATTGGCATAGCTCTCTGCCTTATACTCAGGTCAAATGAAACATAGTAGAGAAAGGAAGGAAAATTTGGGATGGTATAAAAAAAAATATGAACACTTAATGAGGTAATCTGTATCAATCAGCTTTCCTGTAAGTGGGACCAAATACTTGACACCTGTAATTTAAGAAAGAAGTTTGTTTTGGCTTAAAGTTTCAGTGGATTTAGTTCATGGTTTGTCAACTCCAGGAGAGAAACGGCATTGTGGAAGGGCCTAGTAGAGGAAAGCAAACCATGTCATGCAGCCAAGAAGCAGAGAGCAAACAGAGGAGCTATGGACAAGAATACAGATTTCCCAGTCATGCTTCAAGTCATGTTCTACATCTTGCTCCAAGTGATCCACTCCTCAAACCAGATCCCACCTCTAAACATGAGACTTTTTGGTGACATTTTAGATCTAGGCTACAATTTTCTGTGTGAGTCCCCAAAAGCTTCATGTCCATTTAATTATGCAAAATGCATTTAGTTTATCTCTAAAAGTTGGCAAAGTCTTTAACAGTTCTAGCATTGGTAAATATTGCAAGACCAATGTCTTGTCTGAAACTCAAGGCAAACTCTTACCTGAAAAAACAGTTTAAAAATCAAAAAGAAGGTTAACCACTTATCAGTCCAATTATTCAAATACAAAATGACCAAAAATTGCATTTTTCATTAATTTTTATAAGATAATATAATGGGAAATATAAAAATGGCAATTTTATCAAGCTTATTTAATACAAAAATTGACTGGAAGAAATGACTCTTGTCATAGGGATGCTTGGGACAGTCAGTACCAAAACAAATGCACTGCCCTAGCGATGCTTGGGGTAAACTGATAAGTGGTTAAACACTTCCAACATACAATGACTTTTGGGGGACAATTTAGAGTTAACATATTTTAAGTTAAACACACATGTTCACTGGTTCCTTTGCTTTAGATGAGCTTCCCTTTCTCCTTTATTCTCAAGCTCTCAGCCCAATTTCAGTTTAGTAGGAAAGTGTCATTCAGGCCAAATGCCATAACATCAGGTTCCCGGGGCACTGTGTCTCTCTCCTTAGTAGGTCAACGACAACAGCAATTTTACATTTTCCTGTGTGTTTATTTGCCTAATGTGTTTTATTCCCTGTAGGTGTAAATTTTGCATGGACAGGAATCTGGGGTTCAGTGTACCGTGGTTTTTCTGGTACCTAGTGTAATCTCTCACACGTGGTTAAACAAGTAATTTATATTCATTGACAGGCCCAATGCAAATGGCATATATATCTTTCATCCAAAGAAATTGGGATAGGAATAGTTTTGCTGGGCCTTTACTGAGAATGCCACCCATCAGCAATCATATAGACTGACATGGTTGGACTCCAGGTAAAACCAGTAGAAGTTCTCTGTAGAACTTCTTGGTCCATGTGTGACTGAACTGTCAATGAAACTGCTAATTTTAGTTTTTGGGTGAATTGACCATTTTAGTGTCAGCTAACTATAGTAAACTTTAACTAGTTCTGTTGTTCTTTTGAGCTTCCTGGGATATTTCAACACAAGATTAGGCTATTTAGAATTAATCTAGCACCCTTCACCTCTATTTTAGTTCATGAAGTCAGCAGGTTGTAATGTTGAGGTATTTTTGATCTATGTTGAAGACAGATAACATGACATTTTGAACTTTCTGCTATCTACTGCAGTTCATTCTTTCTGCTGTTCTCCCTTTCACTAAGCCCTTCTGCCAAACACATCATACCTGCCTTTTGCAATGCCCGATTCCTGCTCTGTCCTTGAAAGCATTCTTTGATCTTTCTTCTTTTTGTCAGCATTTCATTTTGGTAGAGTCGCTCAATGAATTACTGCACAATTGCTCTTATCATAGTTTGAAATTATATCCCTGGAGATCTTTGTAGATTCTGGCTTCAATGAATATTCAAGTACATGCCCAAGAAGTCTCTTTCTCACTGCAGAGTAGTTTCCATTTTTCCCATATATAACTCAATTCCAATTATACAGCCACATGCATGCAAATACACATATTCACCTAGATACATGTACAGTGTAATTATGAGTTGGACATCATTAGCTTTTGTCTAGTGACTTCATTTACTCATCAATAGTCTTAATTCATACATTCATGTTCCAATATAATGGGTAAGTTTTTTCAAAAGATGATGATAGCAGTGTATTCATTTAATAAATATTTATTGAGCACTTATGCATCAGGCACTTGTTCATCATTGAGGGTGTAACACATCAGAGATGATAAATGCCCATAGTAAGCTCATAGTAAAATAAGAGAGAGAATTTAATCTACAATTTATATTAACAAATACAAAATTATACAGTAAGGGACAGAAAGTAGAAGTAGATGTGATAATCTGAAAACGTTTAAGAGTGGTTTGGTGTTGTCAGGGATGTAACAAAAGGCTTCTCTCTGAAACTGTTGAGTGGCTCATGAGGAGTTTTTAAAATTAAAGGAGTGAGTGGCAATGCATTTTGCTTGAACTGGCCTGCTCTGGTACCCTCTCTGTACCTAGTCACTAGCTGGGCAGTTTGATTGTCTATGAGGATGGCTGCCTACGGTCATATTGTCTACTTTGCTTTTCATTGCCACTTGTGAGGGGAATGCTTGCATTAATGTGTTATGCAGAAGTTTTCATGCGTTATGTCTACACACTTGTGACCACACATATGCCTCTACCCCGAGTCTTTTCATCTCCAAACTGTCAGTCATTTTTTTTTCCAGGCCTCTGACTGGACAGCTAGACCACTCGCTACTGATCCAGGAGTCTATTTCTAATCTCATTTGTGGCCACTTCTCCTTCCATACGCAGGGAATGATCTGACCAAGCATACTGATCATGTCTCTTTCTAATATGAAGATTTCCAGCTTTCTGTGTTCTTTCAAAGTACCTCTAAAATGCATTGGTTAGCAGTTTCTATGTGCTTTCAAATACCAAGTCAACTCATCTGTAACCAAGTTTGGGCCTTCTGCTGCTCCTGCACCTGGTCACACAGAAACTCTCATATGGCTATGTGTATGAGGCAAGGGATAGATGGTAGCTGACATGCATGAAAATCTGAACTACCTGCTCTTGCAATTTACTCCATTCTTTAACTTAGTGCTCAATTCTGGATTCTCACTTGCATTTATGATAGAGTGCTGTTGGTCCCATCTCAATATACAACTTGGTGAATCTGACAGAATGACAGATCCCAGTTTATAGTTTGCAGATTAGACACATGAGTTTTTTAACCTCATTAAACATTCTGTCTTTACCAAGACCAAGCAAGGGCTATCTTCCAAGGTGTGCAATGTGTTTGCTTTCAGAATTTAGAAAGACCCACTGGAGTCCTTTATTTCTTATTTGTGGTGGGGAATGCAAAATTTCAGCAATTTATCTTTTATTTTGTTGGTGATTTTATGGCTTACCTCTGAACTCCTAAAATTATAACCCTAAAAACTTCACTGCAGTGGCACTTCCGTTTTACCAAATCTCCCCAGAGTTTATTTTCTCATGCTTAGATTTTTTTTTAATTATGGGGCTAGAAGTCTGAGACTATTGTAGAGCTTTAAGTTCCTACATAATCAAGCCAAAACATAAACATAAACAGTAAAGTGAAACTAGAGACTTTACCAATTAAAACCATCAACCTTTAAGTAGAGTCTTCCTACTCTAAACAATCAAATATATTTTCTTTGCCTTATGTTTACATCAGCCTATAATAGTTCACTGCCTGGGATACTACAGCAGAGCTATCAGAAACTCTTCTGGTGCTGAATATTGCCCAATTCACGAATCATTCTTTGTTCAAGTGAACTCTGTAAAATTTATTTTTCCTTAAGATTTTCTGTTAGCACTCACTCAGTGAAGTACAGGTAATCCACCAAGTCTCAGAGTATTTCCCACCTTTTGCCACCTGTCCTAGCAGCATGATGTCATTGATGTAATGGACTAATGTTACATCCTATGGGAAGTCCAGGCAGCTTAGACCTCTTCAGACAACATTATGTCAGAGGATAGGAGGATTAACACAGCCCTGAAGCTGAACCATGCATGGATATTTTTGTCCATCTGGGTAAATAAGAACTGCACCTACTCTTCTTTTCAAACTGGAATGAAAAATGAATGCATTTGTCAGATTAGCGGCAGTATACTGTATATCGGAAAACTCGTTCTTTGACTTTAACCATCGTCCCATCAGATGAAGTCAGGAAAACCACCTGTTCAAGCTAGCAGCAGTGTGTTTCATTCTGCAGTATGCATTTGGCTTCTCCATTGCCCAGATTAGTGAAATGAATGATACAAAATAATAACCGTTAGCCCTGCATCTTTTAGTTCTTTAATGTTGGCACTAGCCTCTTATCCTTCCTAAAATGGCGTGTTAATTTTTTGGCTTGTTACCTAGCTGGGTTTGTGCTGACCCAGATACTGTGTTCATTATAATAGTTGCTGTCTCAAGAACCAAAGGCTCAGTATATGAATTAACTTCAACTACCGCGTATACAGATTCCAAGTATATTCCTGAGGACTTGAAAATGAGCATTCAGTGGGTCTGTGGACCAAACAGGTGACTGTGATTTGAGTTTAGCTGGAACTCCCTGCTTTCTGTGAAACTAACAGGGAATCCAGGATGACACTGAGTCTTTGAGGATCAACATCAAATATAATAATCCTCACTGCCTAAAATGTGACAATAATGCTTACTAGAGATCATTTAAATCTATGGAGTCAGAAGACTGTAAGGAAAAAGATATAAACCCAAAGAAAGCTGGCATGCCTTTACTAATATCAAATGTGGAATTTGGCCTACTTTGTGCTAAATTCAGTGGTCAGAGAAAACTAAGGTTTCCTAACATTGAACTTCCAAAATAAATAAATGTGTGTTTTGAAAGAAATTTAATTATTCTAATGGATTACCTAAATAAAAGGTCATGACTTGAGACAAAATATGTACTGGAAATGCACTTTAAGTAAATATTGATAATATTAATACTTATACTCAACTTTGAATAGAATATGATTAAATAAGGGATGGTTTTTTGATAGTTTAATGATTTAATGTGCCTGTCCAAATATGAAAATAAAGGTAAAATTATGAAGGATGGTATGTAATTAATTCCCAAAAGACTTTTTCAATTTCAATTATAAGGTTATTTGTAGTGAAACCTTGAATTAAATTGGAAAGCAGGAACAAAAAAGCTTGGAAAACTTTGAATAAACTAGATTTAGATTGTTTAACATTTAAGTAGGGGATAATAGTCTATTTAATTGGCTAGAAAATAACAATTGCTTCAAATTTCCAGTGTATTAACAAAATATTGCTAGACTAGTAAGGTGTAACTTACCCTATGTGGTGATTAAGTGATCAGTGCTAGTTTTTCAGAATTATTTTCAAGAGTGAAAAAAGGTTAATGACTGTGACAAAGCAAGGCAGATTAGTGTTAACTTGAGACAACTCTCAACTTGGAAGTGTTTTTCCAGGCACAGGATATTGGCATATTTTTCACATTTACTAGCTTTGAATGAGCTGATTGTCTGTTATAAAATAGTCCTCATTTGAGTGAAATGGGCAAAGGCACAAATGCTTATGCCAGGTCTTCATTTGCAAAGAGAAACACAAATCAGTCAGAACCGGAGCTCTGTCGTTAATGCTCTAGAACTGATGAATTAGATGAGCGCGGCTCACACTGATACGGTGCCTGAGTCCAGTGTCTGCCTGCCTTCAAAACCCTGCTCTGTTACTTGTTGGCTTTGGATAAGTTACTGAAGCTGTCCCTGCCTTCTTTATCTGTGTAGCAAGAATAATAATAGTGAACAATAAGAGCTTCTCTTATCAGACATCTAGGATCAGGATTTTTGAAGTACAGTATTGAACACTTAATAATAAGTGTTCAATAAATATTAGTTCATTATTATAAATATCCAATAAGCAGGCAGAACATTAAGTTTACATCTATGTACACATGCATATGCTCACAAAAATATGCATTATATCATATTTAATTGCATTATATAATATACAATAAAATATTTGGTATATTATATGTATTAGTTGTATATTAAGAGAAGTTATATATTCTGATGGTTTTAGTTCATAGATAGGATATGTATTGTTAAAGCAATGCCTAATTCAACAATTTTTACCTTCTTTACACAAGGTTTTTATGCTCCACTTGATGAAATAATTTTTCTATATTTCTTTGACTACTTACTCAAATTCTTGGAAATTTCTACTAAAGAAAACTCAATTTTTCTAGAAAACTTGAGAAACTATATGTGCAAATGCTAACTTTCATTGCAACTATTCACACTGATTAAAGTTTTTCTATGTTGGTAAAAGAAAACTAAGCAAATTGTTCTTATCAAAGTGTAAGCCACAGGCTATATTTTACCTTTATGACAGTCTTTGGATAGTTCAAGAGGAAAAGAATTGGTCCCAGGCATACTTAACAAGAATTACATGACATAACTGCTTCACTATTCTGTCAAATGTTTACTAAAAGTAATTTCCAAAACCTTCCATTATTCCTTAATATATGGCTATTTGAATGGGGCTTTCACTGTAATGAGTCCTCTGCAATAAACTTTAAAACTAGTACAGCCTCACTCCGTAGTTAATAAGACAATACAAGCTTTTATGAAACTGTCCTTGATGCTCCCCCGAAAAATTCTGTCATTTAATTTGATCTCTGATTCTTGGTGATGCAGTAGTACAAAGAAAAAAAAGTTATACAAATTCTTTGGGCAATTAAGATTTTATTAAAAGACTTAAATAAATAATGCCTCTTTTGCAGTACACGCATGTCAAAAAGAGGGTTTTCCTTGGCAGAAAATAAAACGGGCCTGACAGAGACAGATGCGGAGAACCCTGCATCCCTTCAGGATGTTTGGGGCACACAGTAAGTGCCAAATAAATGAGTCAGAGCCCTAGGGTTAAAATTTTTAAAAGCATTCCTTTCATCAAATTTTCTCTTCTTTCTCTTCAGACTACAACTCAGTGCCTGGCTATTCTGAGGGCCAATTCAAACTAAAATGGTAAAAACTGACAGTTAATTTCCCTCCTTACAGAATTTTATTTTTTTGCAACAAGGTTTCAGTAATAGTATGGGACGTAGCATAGGGTGGTGGTGGTTATGGCTTGTGTCTAGATGTCCCCCTAAAACCTCATGTAGTCATAGGTGGGACTTTTTCAGAGGTGGCTGAATCTAGAGTATGTGATAACTTTTGTGGTGTGATGCCAGGATTAAGGGTGCCAGGAATAGGGGTGGGTGATTACTAAATCAGTCCACTGATTGTTTTGGCACCACCCTAATCCTGGGAGCCTATGCAGAATATAAAAGGGGAAGAAAAAGTTGCTAAAGTCCCTTGCTTGCTTTGCTACTTTCTGCCTGCCAACCTCTGCAATGCCTGTCTGCCATGCCACCCTGCCTTGCAGCCAGCTGATTATGAACCAAAACCTCTACAAATTGTGAGCTAAATAAATCTGTTCTTTCTTAACTTGTGGGTGTTGGGCATTTTATCTCAGCAACAAGAAACTAAGATAGTGGTCAAAAGCATAAACTCTGGAGACAGTTCAAATCCTTGTATGAGCCTTAAACTAACTAAAGTAAGTCATTTTGCCTCAGGTTCCTCAAATATAAAATGGAGGTAGTTATGTGACCTGAAAATAAAATAGTACTTCTAGAACCCTTAACTACACAGTGCTTTCATTATCAGTGGAAGACTTGTAAATCAAAGAGATTCAGAAAGTTGGAACTTTGGAGATGCTTTGGAGCAATGAAACATTTTCACCCTCATAAATAATGATTCCTCAGAGGTAACCTGCCCACAGTTAATGCTGGTCTCAAACATACTATGATACATATTTTCCACCTGCTTCTCCACAGTGATTACACTGGAGATGAAAGAGTCTGACATTCATTTGCCAACATTTATTTAGCACTTACTGTGTGCTGGTCATTTTTGTAAGGTGTTAGTGAGATATAAAAATAAATAAGGAACAGATAATTTACAATTTAGTATTTCTGATGCTTTAGGAGCCTCTATTCCTGCTTAACCAGATTATTAAAAGTTGCTTGGCATGATTTACTTGGTTTGTGATGTAGACATATTTCTGTACTTCCATTAGGGCTGACCTTACCTTTTTAAAAATCTAGATGCATTTCTTTTCATCTTTTCAAAGCAACCAAAACCTTTTCTCATCTATTCCCAGGTTGCTGCCCGTGTACAGCCTCTCACTGCCTCACAGAGCCCCCTGACTTAGTGCTTAATTGGCCGTGCCTCATTCCAGTGAGTAATGGGACTGGTCACCCCTCAGTACCCCCCAGACTTACTCAATGGTCACTGAGGATATTTCCACCAAATAAACCCCCTGCCCTACTGCAGGATTCTTTTTTCTCCTACTGACACCCTTCTTTCAGTTCTTTGCTGACTCCTTTAGCTGGTTGCCTCATCCTCAATCAGTCTCGATATAAACCCTGAAACCCACTCAATCTTCCACAAGCATATCTGCACCAGTCAGATTTCTACACACTTTGGTCTACCAGAGATACAGCCAGTACCCGGTGGGTCTCCCCATTTCATGCCCGCAAGCCCTCAACCTACA
Organism: Dasyprocta punctata; assembly: GCA_004363535.1. NCBI lineage: Eukaryota > Metazoa > Chordata > Mammalia > Rodentia > Dasyproctidae > Dasyprocta > Dasyprocta punctata. Next base: position 99,627 of record RJWM01003569.1, on the reverse strand, counting down.
TAAATTTGTTTATTAACGTGCAAGAACAAGGTCAATACCCACGTGCCACATGGTCTGCCTATTTGCTTTACCTTTTTCTCAGTGGTGCCAGCTATATCTCCACACATGCAGGGTGACTAGCTGACTCTTCTTGGCCCCTCGGAAAGCACAGGTGGCTGTGAGCTACAGCTCTGATTTTAAGAGCTTCTGGTTTTTTTTTTTTTTTTTTATTTTTTTGCACCGGGGGTTGAACTCACAACTTCAAGCCTGCACTTAAACCACTGAGCCAAACTCCCAGCACAGCTCTGATTTTAGAAATAGCTTTGGGTTGGAGATGAAATTGAAGAAAAACTGAATAAATAATGGCAGCTGGACTAATGAATGACTTTTTTGTCTCTGGTTGTCTCAGTAACTCTGAAGATCTGTTGGTGCCAAATTGCCCTGCCACTCACTGGCAGGCCCTTTACAAAGTGAGCATTTTATCCCATTTCCTTGGAAAAACACTTCTGCATTCGGCAAAGAAGCCTACTGCATGAACCAGAGATGAGATACCCAGAAGTCACACCAGGTGGCTTGCTGGGCAGTTGCACTGTGGCATATCGTTTTATGCCCCCTTCTTGATAATCCTAGAGTGTTTTTGCCTTTTAGTGTGGTAGAATCAAAGAAATGCCTATCAAATGTTCCCTCTAATCGCTTTAGACAGTTCAAGCTTCTCTAATGCCCAAGTGTTTCAATTTAACATTTACTGTTGTGTGCATTGTGTAAATAGGTGTGTTTGAAATGTACTGATATAATGGAAGTCTGATGATATGAAGGAAGAAGAGGAAGACTTCTACCAAAATTTTAGGGGGCTAAAGGCCAGCTTCATACTTCATACTCATCCTCCTGGGTAATCTTAGGTCAGCAGCTTCCATTCATTTTCTTCCACCCTAATCCCATGTTAGCAGTGACTATAGACCGGATATTATCTAAACTCTCAGTGAATCACAGCTGACAGTGATGCTATTTCTAAGCCACAGAATCACTCTTTGAACAAAACGCAAGTGCTGTGTCTTTTCAACCTGTTCTTCAACAGTGGAAGCAGCAGGATTCCAGCACTATATAATAACTGTCAGAAACAATTTCTGCTCTGTAAGTGAGGTGAAGCAAAATGTCAAAATATTTGAATACATTTCATTGAGGATATCTTCTTTTAAATTAGTGAAGGCTAGAAAAGAAGAATCCCATTCTCTCACATAATAAATATGCATGGAACTGAGGAGCCACGTGCATTCTAATAAAGCTGAGTCCTGGCTTGTTAATGCATTATAGGTCCACAACAATAAAACACAATAATTACTAGTTAAAGAGATGCCAGTGTTGGCCTTTTACCAACATCCCTGAACATATAATTCATAATAAATTTAGTAAGGCTGAAGTCAGCCTGTTAATTAACCTATTTTATGCAATGACTGGGAAGGAGAAGCAATCGCATAATCCAGTGAAGCACCTTCCCGAACGCACACATCACATTGCTGGTTAGACTCTGCTGCTTGGACTCATGAGCTCCAAAGGACCCAGGACCCTTGTTTGTCTTAATACAGATGAGAAAGTTAGAGAAAAAATAGCAAAACAATATCTTACTATGCAACTACTGCACATAATAAGGAAATACAGGAGAGGGTTGGGCTTATGGGATTTTATTTTTTCTGTGCTGGGGACAGGCCCCAGGTTTTGTGCCTGTGAGGTAAGCACTTTAGCACTGAGCTATATCCCCATCCCAAAGGACATTTTTCTTTCTTTATTTTCATTTTTTTTCTTTAGTTAGCCAAACGTGTAGACTGAGAAAGTGCTGAGGAGAGGTATTAAGAATCCTAGGGTTCAGATCAGGATGATGGACTGAAAACGTGTACCCTTTTTCCCTTTTGTGACAAAACTCACTACCATGACTGAAAAGATACAAACATGTCACAGTCCTGATAAATAGGAAAGGGTATCATTTTCTGATAGAAATTGAGAAATCTCTGAATTATCAAAACCAAGAAAGGATAGGATTGGCAAGAGCAGAGGGTACCACAGTCTATCACAAACCAAGAAGAAACCCCCTCTGGACCTGCATTTCTCTGGACCAGCTTTTACTACTCAATAAATTGATAGGAACAGGTTGGGGAGTGATAATGAGAAGAAATTTTTAAATTTATTTTTACTAGCATATGTTTGTGATACATAGTGATTATATTCAGCTTGGAGGATTGGTACATAAACATATTGCATCTTGATCAATTTTTCCTTCTCCTCTACCCCTGTTTTCCTCTCTCCCTTCTTTTCCAGATCCCCTTTCTATCTCCACAGTCTCCCTCCCTGATTTCTAACATCGTCTTTTTATTTTACCTTTTAAATTATTTATCTGTTGGGTCTATCATATTTGGGAAATCTTGTAATATTTAACCTCCAGACAGCAAAAGTCATCATATGATGATAATACATCCATACTCATGTTTATAGCAGCACAACTCACAATACTTACTCATGGATGCTGCCTGTGTACCCATAAATGAATGGATTAGAAAATGTGATACACATACACACACATGCGCGTGCACACACACACACACACACACATGTACTGGAGTACTACTCAGCCATAAAGGATAAATTGAAGTCATTTGCAGGAAAGCAGGTGGATCTTGAGACTATAATACCGAGAAGACATGTTTTTAAAAATCTGCTTTAGAATATGCAGACTAGTCCTATTCCTCATTTTCTCACCCTGAACAAAATGTGGCAGGGGCTGCTTTTGCCACCAAACTAAAAGTTAAAAACTACCTTCTAAAGAAAGTGAAGTTGTAGAACCTGAGCAAATTCTTAATCTCCACCACAGATGTGGGGTGAGAAGCAAATACACCAATGTCCATGAGTAGCTAGTGTGCTTGTCTACCAAGGGAGAGACAGGGTCTGAAGTGTGTGGGGGTGAGGCAGGCAGGCTGGCTGGGAGCACCTTTCCCCTTCCGGGCAGCAGACAGGCACAGTGGAGGACAGAGCAGCTCCCTCTGGATCTTTATGCTGATCAGCCCAGTGCATTACTCATGAAACAAATGGACAGTGAAGAATCTCCAGGCACTGCATAAAAATTAACAGTATAAAAAGAAGAAAGAAATGAACTAACATAATGGTTAGCATCAGAGATAATTTAGAGAACTGAAGAAAACATTAAATCAGTCCTAATCAGGATCCTCAATAAAATTCAAAAGACTACTGATCAATAAAGGCAGAACACACTGGGAAAATCAATAATCAGAAAACAAAGAATTCTTGGAAATGAAAACTTTTTTCTCTGAAATTTATAAATTAACAGAAAGGCTAAATAATAGAAACTTATTAATAGTTTGGCAAATAAATTAAAGGCAATCTCTTAAAACATAAAGAAGTAAAAAGATTTTAAAAATTATGGGCTGAGTATAGACCTATGGAAGATCAGTATCTAAGGTTCAACATCTAAAAGTTAGTTTTTTTCATAGCATCAAGTCAAGAAGTGAAGAAATGATACAAATCAAAGGGAAAAATTTCCCAGTCTAAAGTACAAAGGTTTAGCTGAAAAGAGTCAATTAAATGGTAAGGGAAGAGGATAGCAAAAGGATCACTAATCCTATCCTAATGAAATTTCTGAGCAAAGGTATTTAAACGTCAAGTAAAATTAGTACTTGAATAGTGTGAAGCAAAACACTGTGATAACAGAATACTGGCACACACTTATTATCATTCACATTATATTGAGTAAAAAAGACATAAGATGTCTAGATACAAATATTGATACATAAACTTAACAAGGGTTCAGCCTTGCTGTTCACAGGAAAAATAAAATTTAGACAATAATGCTCTCTTCAGACAAGCATTTAAAAGTCTGTGGTTGAAGAATAGAGTCTCAAAGACTGTAGCTCTGGATGTGAAGTGGAAAATCTTTTAGAAAATGTGTCTTAGATGCTTATTTTGGCTCGCGGTTACAGTCCATGGCTGAGTGGCTCTAAAGCGGAAGCCGGATGAAACGGGTACAGGAGAGGAACAGCAGCTCACATCAAGGAGGTCCGGAAGCAGAGAGTGAAGGAGACAGGAAGGGAGACACGCCCCTCCAGATCACAACCGCGGGGCTCCTCTCTTTCCTGCTTGGTCTCAGACCCCTTCTCCTAACATCAAGTCAGCTCTAACCCGATTAGCTTCAAAAACCCTGCTCCTGAACGCATTAGGAGTGTGGGGAACATTCTCATACTAAACCATAGTGAAAGGGGACTTAGCATATTTATTCAACTCTAAAATTCAGCGATTTTAGAGAGAAAGTATCCTCTAGGGGGTCTGTTAGCAGAAAGCTCTCTGTGGGTGTGCATGAAGTTTCATGTGCAGGATATTCATTGCCATGTTACATATAATAGAAGAAAAAGATGAGCAGCAACCCAAATATTGAAAAGATAGGCAAATACGTGAAAGAAATGATGAGGTATTTGTACTGTGAAATAAAATACTGTTGTAAAAAACACCCTGAAATGCAGCTTTTTAAAATCACCAAAAAGAAAAGAGTGTGATGTTTATAAAAGAGGTAGAAAAACACTAGGGTGGTGGGTTTGATAGCGTTCTTGTTGCCTTTGCTCTTGCCTGCTGTTCAAGGCCTGACGTGCAGAGCCCCTTTGCCACGACCAGCCAGGATCACTCTTTACTGCCCATCACCAGCTTGTTTCTCTAAGGTCTGGGGACAGAGGCCCCGTAACATTTGTGACAATAGTCTTTCCTGATGCAATTTTTCTTTATAATTCATTTTTCATCTAATCCAAAGCTTCAGAGAAAGGATTTTCTTTTCATAATTTGTTTCTCAGAGAAACTAAAGCTAATAGAATTGAGATTCATTGAAATTTCCTGTAGAAAATCTGCATTTTAAGGATTTTTATTATAAATCAATCTAGTGCTTTCATATCTCCTATGAACATTACTGCTGGAAGTCAATAGAGAGTATAACAAGTATAATTTGGGCAGCTGAAAATAAAATTGTATAAGAAAAAAATTCTCTTTGTTTTGAAATTCTTTTATCTGCTTCTTTTCCTGCTTTGTCTCAGAAAAGTTAACCCTGTTTTCCTTGGACATTTCTGTATTAAAATTTAGTATCTTTTTGAATAAACAGTCTGGTACATGAAATCTTTCCATTCTAGCACAGGTATTATTACAAGTGCTATTTCAGTCCTTGTTACATCCAGAACTGAACTTCCCAGTTTCTTCTCACTTAGAAACTCAGTAGGTTCGAGCCCCCACTCAAAAGTGTGAGGTGGATTACAAAAGATGTGTGTGACAGGGTGGTTTCTTTTCCCAGTCTTGGCCAGTTGCGTGTAGCAGTTGCAGCTTAAAGTAGACAATTGAACCAGTACTGTAGCTGAGGTTGGCTTATATGAAGCACATGAAGTATCCTTTGGTATAAGTGATCCCAACAAGATACAGCCACTGTTTACCACCTCCCGTAGCAAGGCTGACTCTTGAACTCTGGTAGACTCTCTGGAACCCCTCTGGATGGACCTGGGGGCTCCAAGCTAGTTTATGTGACACTCTTCAACCCAACTTCAACTGTCCAGGAGAAATCAGGAATAGTCTTTGTTCAGGCTTTCTAAGGCGAGTCTCCCCAAAGTAAGTTACTCCATCTTCCTACTGTCTTTCCCTTACTCTGGCAACAGTGGATGTGTTGCAAATTTTGCCAGAAAGCAACCACCTAATGAGATATTGAATCCATTTCTTTATTCAGTGTTATCCCAGATCTTCAGAAGAAATTTTATTGGATATGTCTCCCTCCTATTTACTCCCTCTACCACTGCCCCATCCTCACTGCAGAGCTCCTTAGAACAAGGAATAACACAAGTGCTCCTGCTTTTTTCTTAAATAGTACTCCCCATGCTCTCCTATCCTCTCCGGCTCTTTCACACCACCGTGACACCCCGAATGCTATGAATAGTGTGTATTTGAGAATCTCAAGAGTGAAACATCCTTTTTTCTCATGTGTGAGCTTTCTCTTTGGTAATCTATGTACTTCCTACTTAAAAAACAAGAGGAGGAATATTCTGTGGGCAGACTAGAGCAACAAGATAGGTACTATTAAATAATCATTAGTCAATTATATCATCTTGCAAAGAAGCGGCACTAAAAAGAATTCGGTGGATGAGCAGTTAGGAAAGACTATTGAGAGATGCAAAGAGTAGTCTACATGAATCTGTATTTCAGCAAGTTCCCTAGGATATTGCTGTGGGCCACCCAAGTTTGGGAAAGCTCTCCTATTGATGGCGTTTTCCTTGCCAGTAGAAGAGTAAGGGATGAACAATAACAATGAGAAATGCACTGCTTCTCCAAAGCATTTGTGTACATTAGTCATTTGGGGGACATCTTGCGTAGACCAAGGGAAGCAAAAAGGAATGGATAGCTAGAGAAGGTTCAGGTAAGAGAGAAGGAGCCCCGCTGCTGTCTGATGACTTTGCAGTTCCTTCCAAGCCCGGATGTGCTCACTGTAATGGGTCGTGGGAGATCCTCTGGGATCTTCACAGGCTGCACACTTTGCTCATTTTATTTTAGTTGAGATGGAAATCTGAGCCTTAATCCTCATAAAAGGGTGAAAGTTAAATTTTGAAAGGGAGAGTAAAAGAATCTTAGCCATTATAATGGCTTGTAACCCTCTGAAGCACAACTCTGCTTAACAAAATCTTGTTCATTAGTATTTAATTCCTCTCATGAGGGAGAAATTTAATTTAATTTCAATTTGTTAAATCATTTATGTTATTTAATTTAAATTCACTGATTAAAAGAAAAATTTTCTCCTTTGGACAGTGGTGATGAAAAAAAAAATCGAGAAACTTCCAACAACATCTGATTGAGGAAAGGACAGTTTTCTTCAAATGTTTCCAAAATAAAAACAAACACAACACAAAAAAGAGAGAAGCAACTGGGTGTGGTGGCATACACCTGTAATCCCAGCGCTCAGGAGGCTGAGGCAGGATTGTTGTGAGCCTGGGCTACAAAGTGAGCTCAAGACCAGCCAGTACTGAATAGTGAGACCCTATCTCAAAAAAGACCAAAAAAAAAAATAGAGAGAGAGAGAGAAAGAGAGAGAAGCAAAGCTATTTTTCTCAAAGTTTTCGAGTCTCTTATAACTTCCATAAAATTGAGTATTAAATTCTATGACCACAGCCTATTCTTAGAGCAGCAGGAAGTAATCCTAGTTCTTATCAACCCATCAGAGAAAGAAAACTTAGAATTGGCTGGTGTCCAGTGATGAAGGAGTTATCTTGCACAGGTTTAAGCTGCCCAGACAATGAGGTCTACATCTCTACTTTGCAGCTAAAATATCAGAAGAGCAGTTTATATGGCAATAAATAAAATTTACTTTTAAAATTACTAGCCAATCACATAATTCTTTTGTTCCATTTTTTGGTTAGGAAATTAATTTACTTACTCTAAATAATGATAAAGCATTAAAGGGTCTAGTTCATCCCTGTGTTACCACCATTTTATAAATTTCACTTTTCTCTGAATTCTGAGAAAAATATCTGCAGGATTTAGGAAGTTCTGTTAATGTATGTGCTGATTTAAGTTAATGTAGACTTTAATAAAACCAAACCAAACATATTATCTATGATGAAGACAAAAGACAAATCACACAGTTGGAAAATTCTCTTCTGACAGTACAATACTACTCATCAAATCAACTGAATTGGAAAATAGACCAGGTAAAAAGCCAATCTTCTGCCTCATTAAAAGTCTCCACCACTTGGAGGGACTTTGGTTCTACCTACTTCTACATAATTGTAATCACTTTATTATTGTACCATTAAACTGCTGCCCTCTTATTCAATAGTAGTAGAACCTCTTTGATGCTATAAATGAGACTCTGCTTCGATCCTTTATGTGTCTGACTAATTTTAATTCCAAAGTATTATGTGGCCTCTTAGCTAATTGATTAAGAAACCCTTTTCTCTTCCACTTACCTCTTGTAAAATCACCTTGAATTCTGAAAGCAGGATAAATGATCTTTCAAGTTGCCTTTTGCACTCCTCTTGAAGAAAACTAAAAGTATTTACCTAAAATAGACCTGGAATATAGATATTTTGAATTTTGTAGGAGGTACACAGAAGTAGTAATAATGGGCAGATATCCCAATGCACATATGTGAAATAAAAATACACAACTAATTTTCTCTAAAACTATTGTATGACAGGGTAGAATCTGAATTCAACGTGTACTCCTCTGTATCAGGTAACACAAGTGTTAGAGACACTTCTTTATTAATTGTAAATATTGCCAGAGTTAAGACATAAAAGTGTGATTCAGTGACAGAAAAAATAAGAATATAGAATATTTAGGGTCTTCCCCAACATTACAGATCAATGATTGTGGTTATCTTTTATGTCATAGGCACCATTTTTGTTTGCAATAAGAATTCTTCAATACAAGATAAAAATGGAAGTCACAGCTCATATCCATCTCTTTGAGGTATGAGAAACAAAACACCTCCATGTCTAAGGAGGACTTGTTGGTGCCCTTAAAGCTCAGGGGTAGAGCTGCTTTTCAGGTAGTACTGAACAATATTTACCAGTGGAAGTTTCTGTTTATTGCTGGGCTGGGCTGTCCTCTCCTCTGTGAGTTGGCTTCTTTTTCAGCCACTGGCCTCTGTGGCAAGAATACTAATGAACAGGTTCTGTACCTGCGTGGCTATATCTATTGTAGTTGCTTCTGTTCCTACTTGGCCTAATTTGGCTCTTTTTTTTTCAATTTTAATTTTTTATTAGTACATGTTCACAGTACATAACGGTCACATTCTTCATGGTATGCTAGTAAATGTACATAACACATCTCAATTCTTTCCATCCCCTTTCCCTGGCCTACCTAGTGACTTAGCATTCTACCTGCCCAGATCTCTGTAACTTCTAGTCCTGCTTAGCTGGAATCATGAACACACACCTGGCTCAGGTGAGCTGGTGCCACCCATCTCCAACATACATCACACACCGGCAGAAAAGGTTTGGATGATGAGTAGATGTTTCTCTGTTGCATTTAACGCTTCTGACTAATCACCCATGCTCCAACACTGTCTCTTCTCGGTTTCCATGATAAAGTAGCTTTCCAAGTTCTTATTTCCCTGGATACTCTTCCCTCAATTCAATTTTGAGACCTGTCTTCTTTTAACCAAACATTACACTGTGGAATTCCTCAATACTTGCTCTTGAGTTCTTTTCCTCTTGTTCTGAGTCTTTTATGAAGTTTCACCTCTCCCTTTCCTCTATTATTATTCATTTAATTAATGTCTCTTATTATCATATATCCAGCAATGACCTCTCTCAGGGCAGACCACAATATCCAACTACCCACTCCACATATCTGCATGGACACCTCGTATATGTGGTATGATCAGAAAATAGAGAGGTTGCATAAATTTTGAAGAAAAATCATTACAGTAAAAGACACATTGCCCTTAAGCATCCCTCTCTATACTCTTCCTCACTTTGAACATACTTATTCTATCATTCTTGCCACTTTCTGAGGCAGTTCTGAAAGCCCTCTTTCGCAAGTGTCTTCTGTTGTGCAGTTATGTCTACCTCTATGTTCTGAATCAATTCAAAATATTTATCTTTCAAGCTGGGCATGGAGGCGTACACACCTTAACCCCAACACTCAGCACACTGAGCCAGGAGGACTGCCTTGAGTTCAAGGCCACCCTGGGCTGCACAGTGAGTTCAAGGCCTGCTAAACTATATAGTGAGACATTGTCTCATCGCCTCCCCCTAAAGAGTGTACCTTTCATGATCATTTTGACTTTAGAGAAAAGCCAGAAATCACATGGTTTCAGATCTGGTGAATAGGGTAGATGAGGACATACTGTAATATTTTTATGAGCCTAACTTTTCACAGGATGGCACTCAGCTGCAGCATACACCATAGGTTTTTTTTTAATCATACCTTGTAAAAGCATGAAAGAAGACTTCCGGAACTGCTTCAGAAAATGACAAGAATGATGGGATAAAAAGGAGAGTAGTTTGAGAGGGATTATTAGCAAAGTGTCTCATTCTGTAATAAAATTCTTATTTAAAATTCACTACATATTTTGATTCTTCTTTGTATATTTCTAATTCAACATTATGAAAATGGTAGCTGTGGTTCTTTTTCCATTTGGCTAAATCTCATTCCCCTCTAGCATTCAGTGATTCAGTGACTAGCACAGGGTTGGACAGCCAGAACCCAGGGAGTTTCTGCTGATACCTGCTCAGCTTCACACTCTCACATTGAACAATGACTACATCTTGCTCATCTTTACCTCCTCAGAAACTCTTGAAACTGTCCATTTTACCTCATGATCAGTGCTGAAACAGACACAAGAGAAGAGAGATGCTAACTGACCAGAGAAGTATATATGAACTGACACTTGATGGGTGAGTGGGAAATTGCTAATGAATGGAAAGAAGGCATTCTGGGTAGCAACTCATAACAAAACAGACACCTGGGTGCCATTCTTGACATCTCAACCTGCCTATGCACTAGACATCTCAAACTTAACACAAGTAAATCAGAACCCCCTGAATTTGTTGTATTTCTTGCTATCTCCACTGCTGTTATCCTTGTCTAAGAAACATTTTTTTGGCTCATAGCAATAGGCACTTGTGTAACCTCTCCTAAAGTTCTTTTTTTAAATATGGCAATCAGAATGATCTTCATAGAAAATAACCAGATCATATTTCTCCTTTGTTTAAAGTCTTCCAATTGCTCCACAGTACACTTCTAAAATTTTTTTACCCTTTTATTGTGTGTACTCTAGTGGTTTTTAATATATTCACAAGATTGTGCAGCCATCAGCTCTATCTTAATTCCACAATATTGTTTTTCATAGTACAGTACACTTATAACAAATCCTAGCTCTGCTTGTCCTGACCTGTGAGTCTCAACCTGAACTGTACTCTAACTATGTTTTCCACTCTGCTCACTACTAACCTCACTTCGTACCTCTACCTGCACTGGCTTTCTTTCTTTACAAACACACTAAGCTCATTTTCCTCTGTGTTTCAGCTTCTCTCACATTTTAGGAATTCTCACACTTGACATCCCTCTCTTGTAAGGAGCCAACCCCAGATTGTCTGCAGGAAGGCCTCCCTGTCCATACAGATTGAAGCAGCCACCAGTCTACTCACACCTACTACTAGGCATCCCATTATTCCATTCTCTTTTCTCTATAGTTCTTCTCATTGTTTAGATTCTAATGTGGCTTCTCTATCTGGTTCCCATCCCTCCACTGAAGTATACTGCTCCTTTCCACCCATCGTAGCCTAAAGGTTTTCATCCCTATCTTATTTATCCATATTTCCTAGCATCTAGAACTGTGCTTTCCTTGTAGTAATTGCTCAGTAAATATTTACTATTGGTAAATATTTGCAAGTGTTTTCAAAAACTACTCTGTCTTGAACAAGAATAAACTATTTTTATATGTCTCATTCAAATGACTTAGGTGAACATAGCCAATCAGTTATATCCTTTATTTGCCTCCTTAGTCAGTGAAATATAAATGATAATATATAGTCCATATTTACCATTATGAAGAATTTAAAGATATTTGAAAACACACAGTAATTTTGTAGCATAAATGTATGGTGGTAGGTATATGGCAAGGACAACTGTTAGAACATGGTTATCTTCCTCTCCTCCCCGCCAGCTTTTAAGGAGCCCAAACTGGAGCCTGATCATTCAAATCAGAGTAAGGACAAAGGAGAAAACTGAAAAAGAAAAGTGGTTAATGGGATTTATATTACAGATGTTGAGTGTTACTCATTGAAGGGTGGTGGAGTGGGGGGACCGAAAACAGGAGTGGGAAGGAAAACACGAGCTGGAAAGACCGTTCTGGTTAAAGTGGAGGGTGGGCTTTGGGGAGCCCACAATTGGTGAGCATTAGGAGCCACTGTGGCACAGAGGAGCTGTGCATACAACAGTGGCGTTAAGGGTGAGAATAGAGGATTTGGAAAAGATTTGCTGTGATTTATGAATCTTTTTTGGCATTTCCAGGAGATCATAGTAAAGACTTAATTTGTTTTTCAATTAGTTTTTTGGCGGCCAGGTTATTTTCTATACTGCAAAACCACAGGCCCTCTTCTGGGGCTGGCCTCAGGGAGAGTGCAAGCAGGCCTGGCTTCGTGAGGGCTGTGAAGAGAAAGAGAAGCGCCAGGGGCCAACATCTGACTGCCTTCCATACTGCTTTCCCATGGACTGAAATGGGACATTGTGTGTCAAATGCAGTAATTTGTGTCTTGAAAGAAGGGGAGGACAGAGACAAAGAAGTCAAATCAATGAAGTTCTCCCATGTGGAAGTTACCAGGTGAGGAGTTTGCAAGTTTGTTAACTTGCTCAAGGCCATAGGCCAACCTGGAATTTTAAGGGGCTCTGCCTGGCCCCAGAAAATCCTTGAGACACAGTAAGTACATATGGCAACTGATGAAGTGTAAGAACCTTGGTCTTAGCACTGAAAACTGGGGTGACAGACTGTCTTTGGCTTTTACCAGCAGTGCAACTTTGGAAACATCATGAAACTATATCCTCATTTCTCAGGTGAAAAGTTGAATCAGGTCAGTAGTTTCTAGACACTAGTCTGAGAGTCAGCGTCAGTCTGTGGGAAGTTTTCACTGGTCAGTAGCAAATTAAAAATATAAAAAGGATAATGTTACATCTAACATCATTATATATTTGTTACCGGAAGATTGCTAAGCAGTCTTTCTTGGAAATAGATGTTCTATTTTTTATCATAAAAATAATCTTTATGATATCATCATGATACAGATAGAAGTTACTTTTCAAGGAAAAAATTATCTCAGCTTATCATTATAAAAAGTTCACAACCTATGTTGGCCTACCAACATCTGTGAGTTCATTGATTAAATTATTTTAATGTCCTTTCTAGATTTAAAAATGTTGACTGGAGACGAAAGTTGCAAACTGAAAAGCTTAAAGGATTAGATCAAGTATGTAAATATTGAGTAGAGTTGAGGGCAGGAAGATAGGCACCAAAATGTTTATAACAATCCAATTTAAAATTTATTAATTGCACTGCCTTTTAAAAAACAAGTAATGGTCAGATAAAGGTGAGGGTGGTGAGCACGTGGCTGCTGGGCATCACTTTGCAAGCCCTACTTCAACATTTCCTAACAGTTTTCTTTTAGTTGTAATAGTTTGGCCTTCTGGTTTGACTCTCCTTCAAAATATCATAGCCCATTATCATTTTAGTGATTTCACTCTTTAGGTTTTTTGGCAATAATGTCATATGCTATAGTTTGCGTTTCACATCAGTATGGAGACTATTTGACCAAAAAAAAGCACATCTTTGTTAAATGTTACCAAAATCTAGACTGTTTACTTGGAGAAAAAAATGTAAAATCGAGGTCCATTTTCAAAATATTTGAAAAAAACACATGCTGAACTTAAGTATTAACTGTCACAGCGTAAGATTGAACAGCAGAGTATCTACCAGATCTCATTCTTTAAATTTTTGTTGCATGGTTACTTAATGTATTTATACTAGCATTTCCACAGATTAGTGAAATAAGCACTTTGACTCTCCGTAGCTTTAAAAAACCTCGAATGAGAAAAAATTGATGCTAACTTAAAAATTTTTAAGTTCAGAGATAGGCGTGTAGGCTTTTGCAAATTTTTTCTAAAAGTTCTAGTCTTGTGGATTTCCAAATTTATGAACTATTGGAAAGTATCTTCTTTTTGGAATGTAACTTTAATCCATCTTCCTTACTCGGGGAAAGGAAAGAATCAGGTACAAAAGAAATGATCTCCTGGAGGTACATAGAATGAAAAGACATATCATCAATCTACCCAAATCTTTATTTTGACGTATGAATGTAGATGGCCTAGAAAGCGGAACTTTCAGATCTAAGAAGAATCCAGCTCCTCTAGTCTCGATTCCCATAAAAGTCCAATACGGGAGAAAAAAGTGTGATAGGTTTGAGTAGGATTTAAAATAACACTGAAAGTAAAGAATGGGAAGCTGGGAGAGATAAACAGCTCTAGCTCTCTAACGTACAGGTGCAACCTTCATTGCACAGGGGATTGTTAGCAGCCCACCATAGGCTAGAGCCACAACTAACAGAATACACATCTCTCTTTGCTGTTACATCAGCGAACATCAGTTGTTTCGAACGATTTCTTCAAACCTTGGCTTCTTCACCCTTAAAATTTCTTCCTTGGTCTTATGCCCTTTCATCTATTTTTTAAAATGTGAGCTCCAAGGAGAAACCCTGTTCAATCCTGTCCCTCTCCCTTCCTGGCCTGTGTATTTCCACAATTCGCAGCAGCATCCAGTGAATTATGTACAGCAGCCCCTGCCTTTCCATGATTCTACTTTCTATAGTTTCTGTTACCAGCAGTCAAACACAGCATGGAAATAATTTGTAACTTTTAGATTGTTATTCTGAGTGGCATAATGAAATCTCTTGCACCCTACTCCTTCCCCCAGGGGGCATGAATCACTCTTTTATTCATCAGTATGCACCACCTGTTCATAAGTCACACAGTAACAACCTAGGTTATCAGGTCAACTGTTGCAGTACTGCAATGTTTGTATCCAACTAATTCTAATTTTGCTTAATAATGGCCCCAAAGCACAAAAGAAATGATGGTGGAAATTTATTACAGTATATTGTTAAAATTACTCTATTTTGTTATTGGTCATTTTTGTTAATCTTTTACTGTGCATAATTTAAATTGAACTTTATCATAGGCACGTGTGGGTAGGAAAAAGAGTCACACACACGTGCAGGTTTTGGTACTACAGGTAGATTTAGGCATCCACTAAGATCTTCAAACCTATTTCTAAATACCTCTGTTACTCAGGCATACAGGGGACCCATTGTATATTTTTGGTTTCCTATTCCAAACCAGTTCCAATTTTCCATTTGAATTCTCAGTTCATGAGGATCTTTTTTGATTTTTCTTTGAAGTTTCAGAAGCAAAGCATATTGAACCAAGATCATATTTCTTAAAGTGTTAAAAGTGTGCATGGATTTATTTTACAAGTTCCTGTTGTTGGGGGAAAAAGGTGAGTAGAAAAAAGGTTCTATGATGGAATAACCCTGAACCACTGAGCATTGAGGAGCATTTTGAAGGACAATGTAATTGAATGTTTACTTCAGAAAAGTCTAGTCTTGGGTCAAGGATATAGCTCAGTGGTACAGCGTCTGCCTGGCAACTGCAAGGTTGTGAGTTCCATCCCTGGTACCAAACAAACAAACAAAAAAACAAAAAAACTAGTTATGACAATGATAGGCAACTATTATCACGTAGAGAAGAACCTGGGGAGCTTAACAAATATCGAGATTTTAGGTGGCATCTTTACAAATAGTAATCCAACAAAAGTTTTAGTATACTCAGGAATATGAATCGTAAAAAGTAATCCAGAATTTAGTTTGATTAGGAATGGCCCAGGGCTTTGTTAACATGTGAATTCAGTCGAATTGCATAGCTCTGTAGTGCAACTCTGGAGTCTGTGTCTCTCCCAAGTCCCATGCAAACTAATTGCTTCTGGTCCATAGCCCACGCTTTGATGACATCGACAATTGTGAATGTCAATGCTATCCAATTCTGCTACGTTTTCCAAGGTTTATATCATTTTTGATTCATGAACGAGTGTTGCTTTATTGGTCATAATTAAGTTCAGAATTGTAATTTCCTTCATCACTTATTCTACCATCTGAGAGAAGGATGCTTAGCAATATGTCAACATTTATCAAATGCTCTTCTTCTAACCTAACATGATGCCCAGATCCCTGCAGTCCTCTTAACTAACACTATTCTATCACCACTCTAATCTATGAGTTTTTTGTTACTGCCTCAGATACTGTTATGCAGGCCTGGAGTTTTACTGGTCTTATTTGCTACTACTTTCTTTTTTCCACTTGTATTAGTAGGAGTTCTCCAGACAAACAAAACCAATAACAATAGTTTATATACAGATATATCCCTATCTCTAACTCCAACTCTATCTCTATCTCTATCTCTATCTCTATCTCTATCTCTATCTCTATCTCTATCTCTATCTCTATCTCTATCTCTAACTCTACCTCTACCTCTACCTCTATCTCTATCTCTATGTCTATGATCTGTGGGAGGCAGAGGAGTTCCACAGTCTGCCATCTACAATCTGTAGAACCAGGTAAGTCAGTGATGTAATTTCACCTGAGTCCAAAGGCCTAAGAATCAGGAATATTGATGCTGGAGGGCAAGAGGAGATCAATGTCTTAGTTTAAACAGGGAAGAGAATGAAGCGGTTAGTTTTTCATTCTTTTTGTTCTGCTCCAATTCTCAACAGATTGGACAGTGCTTACCTGTAATGGCGAAGGCATTTTATTTATTCAGACTCCTAATTCAAAAGCTAATGTCTTTCAGAGATGCCAGAAATTATGTTTGGTCAGCTATCTGGGCATCTGCTAACCCAGGCGAGTTGACACACGAAATTAACCAACACATTACTATCACACATTTGACACCTGCTACATATTTTATAAGCCCTATAAGCTTTGTAATATTAGACTATTTTTAAAAGAAATTTTAGAAAGCAAATAACATTTCATATATATTTAAATATTTACTCTTTCTGCCTCTCTTCTTTCCTTTGTTGTACTCATATTTCCTTCAGATATCATTTCCTTTCTCTCTGGCACACTTCTTATTTTTTCCTTTTCCTTTTTCTTTTGATTTGTTTTGTTTTGGTTTCTTTTGTTTTTTATCTTGCAGTGCTGGGAATTGAACTCAGGGCCTCACATATTCTGCAGGCAAGTGCTCTACCACTGGGCTGCTCTCCTCACTTCCCGGAAACATTTCTTGTAGTATGGATCTGCTGCTGCAGAATTTTCACTGACCTCAAAATATTTCACCTTTTGAAAGCATGATTATAAATTTATGGCAATTTAAAAACAAAACAAAACAAAATCCAAAAGCCATGAGGCAGTTCCAGGCATTCTTTCCCAACTCATCTTCATTTTTGAGTGGAATGCATGTGGATATCTTGGTCTCCAGAGCCACGTATGTCTGTCCTCTTCATATTCTGGAAGTGCCTGGTGCTTTACTAATGCTTGAAATCTTTTTTTCTGCTTTTGACTCAGTTTGAATAATTTTTGTTTAAGGTAAAAGAGTCAAGGTCATGATCCTTTTTTCCCAAAATGTCTAATGTGCTGCTAAGCCTATCCAATATTCATTTTATTTTTGCTATAAAGTTTTTAGATATTACATTATTTAGTTATAGAATTTCACTATGGTTAAAAATAGTTTTCCTGTTTTCTCTAATTATGCTGATTTTTTATCATTATGTCCATTTTTTCCTATAAATTCCTTCATATATTTATAATAGTTGGGTTTTTTTATTTTAAAGAAGCAAAACAGAAAAAAAGGTAGAAGTAATACAGAATTTTTTAAAAAAGTAAGAAATCAATACTAGTTAATATATTACATATTGTTATCTTAGAAGTAGTTGTTCAAGTTATGAAATCTAGGTATAAAAAATAATCAGACAATCAAGCAATGACAACACAAACTCTTCTTTCTGATGAACCAACAGAGAATTAGTAGTAGAGCTGTTTATGTTGCATACTTATACATACATACAGTTATATGTGTATATCTACAAACATATAATCTTTTCCTTTCTTCCATTTCTCCTTTCCCCTATCCCAGCTGTTCTTTAACTTTGAGCACTTTCTTTCCTTTTGCTTATATAATAGTTGTTTTAAAGTCTGCTAATTCTAGAATTTTTTATTGTGTTTTCCCTTAATATGGTTTATATTGTCCTACTTATTCTCAAGTCCCATCATTTTGTACTATATTCTGAACATTGAGTATAGTAAGTGGGAACTGAGGAAGGACTTCTTGTTCCATTTTACTTAGTTCTCAGAATAATCAAACCCTTTCCTCTACCTGGCAATTAGATTTGTTCCTAGAGAAAATGGTGATCTGGATTCCGGTTGCATCTTTAATTAGACTGAGATTACCAGTGATTAGTCCAAATCTAAAACTCCTGTGCTCCATCTGATTTTGATCTGGTCAGTATTTAAGCAGGGAAGGTCTTGGGCTGCAGTTCCAAATGGTTCTATTTAACCTTTGGGTTCATCTCTGGCAGGGAGGGGCTGGACTCCCTGATTCCTAGTCTTCTCTTCGCAAACTGGGAGAAGGGATGACACGGGAAGGCTGTGCAGGCTGCTTGCATTGGGGTCTCTTCCGTATTCTCATCCATTCTGCCAGCCTCGATTTTCTTTGTTCCTGAAGTTTCTTCATTTGTGTCAATTTTTTCACCTGTCCCTTGCAGATCTGACAGTTGCCCCTGGAGATGGAAGCCTCTAGAACTCTCTTCTTATCTCTGAAGTGTTTGTTTCTCAGAACTTCAGTTGAGGCTCCTTCGGGTCCTCAATTTTTTCTCAGTTCAATTGACAAGAATAATTTTGATTTTTTTTTTGCAGGTTTTATTGTTACTGTTAAAATTAGAACAAATCTTTCACTTCTTTCTTCATCCTAACCATTCTAAATAATCAAATACTGCCCCCCCCCCCGATTTTTATTTGAAACAGGTAACCCTAAAGCACATTTAATTATAAAATAAACCTTACTGGCAAATTTTAAAAATAAACTTGGATTGCTATGCACTGGATCATAATTCCCATTCAATTTACCTTGATTTCTAGTTCCCAATTGAAATCTTTTTTTTTTTTTTTTTTTTCGGCACCGCCCAATTGAAATCTTTCTTGGGGCATATTAAATCTTCCCAGGCTACATTAGGAGTCTAGGCTCACTGTTGATTTTGTGTGTGCTGGGTATCTACCTTCTTAAAATTGCTGGGAATTCCTTCTTAAAGCTTTCTAAGGAAAGAATTCCCTTATGTTACCTTCTTCTTTATTTGCATTCTTTTGTCCTTTTCTGTATTAACAGAAGTAATCATTATACCTAACACAAAACTTTACCCGTCTCCCAAAACCACGAAAAGTCTTTAATTTCTTTTTGTATTTTGGAGTAAAAAGATAAACATTGTTCTTCCCATAAGTTTTTCAGCTGGAGATGACTACCATTAATACCATTAAAATTCATTTATAACTGCTCCATTGGCAGTTTGTTAGCAATGATTAGAGGTAGTCTTAAATTTGAAACTTCCATTATTATTTTTAAAAGAATTTATAACCCTGTGAAAGTATACACTGGATGAAATTTAGACCTATTCTTACAAAGTTAATTTAAAATATCTTCATGACATTGCTGTTTGAATTATACTCATCATTGTTATCTTACATTTAAATTGACTATTTATGTTAATATCATTCAATTTTCTGCATAATAAGAGAAGGAATTTAAAATGGAAATCAACCCCATGTATATATGTTAATGACAATGACTACAAGCAGCAAAGTCCATGAATTCTCACTGAACATGAGAAGACTGGGGCTTCCCTTCCTTTCGCTTCCACCCGATCCTCTTCTGATTGTTGGATACTGCTCGCTATCATTGCCCCTTGGATTTTTCTCTAATCTGTGCCTCATGGGGGCATGGAAAAGGCAAAAAAGAGAGGGAGCGAGATAGAGGGGAACAGAAGCTCTGTGGTTGCACAGTATCTGGAGGCAGAAGATAACTAGCAAGTTTCTTTTTATCTCTTATTTTCCCCTTGGCTTCCCCATCCAAATATTTCTTTTCCCTTATGTTTTTCATACTCACTGCTTTCTAAGAAATATTTACATGAGACCGACGAGGTCCCGAGCATCGGCTTCTTCCTTCTCCCAGGTTATCTCTTTCATAATCACTTCAATCTTCGTCTTGGTTGTAACCAATCCTTCCTGCTTCTGACACCTTTAGAATGCATTGAAAGAAATTCAAGCTAATAAAAATGTAGCCACAATTGCCAATTCTCTCAAGTAGACTAACACATGCATGATGAATTTTATGAATATTTTATTTACATCAGTTAAGGGTACACATTGAATAAAGAAGATAAGGATTGTTACACAAATCAAGAAATTTCTCTCTGAAATGACTGTATATACTTTAATTATATGTATTTTATATGTCTTTCTTCTTTACCAGGTTCATTCTTTTTATCTACAGTAAATTTTCCATATATTGTGGTAAGATCTTAGGTCAGGAATAAATAATAATTATTCTCCATTAGCACCATATCTCCCATATCTCTTAGCAGTTGCATTAAGCAGTTAGTAACTGGTAAAGAGTAATAAAAGTTTCTTAAATCAACAGCCACTCATACCTAAAAGAATTCTAGAAGTGGGTAGTTGAGACTATTAGACACCAGGTTTCTCTTAGTTTTTTTTTTAAATTTCCGATTGCAAGATTATCTCATAGTCCAAAAGGGCTGCTGAGGCACCAGTCATCATGAATTGGAAATAACAAGGGGAAGGAACAAACAGAATGTTCTTGCCAGCTGAGTCAATTCCCATTAAGCTGGAATTTCTAAAGATCACTTCCAATTACATACTGTTGGCCAGAATGTAAGTATATACCCATACTTCATTGCTAAGAAGATTGGGAAATGTAGTCTTCTATCTGGTCATAATCTTGTCTTGAATTACTAAAGAGGAAAGAGAATGCATAGTGGGGAAATGTTTGTCATCTCTGTCACATCCACAAACTCTAAAAATGAAAGATGGTCTTTTGAATAATGTTAAATATTAGTTCAAATTACATAATATTTGAACACATGTAACACCTATGTAACTCCACCTTCTAATGTCTAAAGGCAGAAGAAACTATCACGAAATGCCCAGAGAAACATCAACAGGAGGAGTAGACTACAGGAAGCATAATTGCTTAGTAATTGTTAGTTATCAAGTACATAAAAAGCAGTAGCCTAGAATTATTACCAAAGAGACAAAAGATAACAAATGTTAACAAGGACATGGCGAAAAAGGAATACTTGTAAATTGCCAGGGGAAATGTAAATTGATAAAACTTTTAAGGAAAACAATAAAAACAGAACTATAATATGATCCAGCGAGGATCCAGCAATCTCCTTTCTGGGTATGGAATCTATCTGAAGGAAATGGAATCAGTATGTTGCAATATACCTGCACTCCCACATTCACTGTAGTATTACTCACAGTCGTGGCATCAGTCACTTTTCCATTGTTAGGACAAAACCCCTGACTACTTAAAGGAGGGATGGTCTATTTTGCCTCAAGATCTTCGGATCCAGTTCATAATGGGCTGGCTACAAGACAGAAATGGCACGGTGGAAGGACATGGCAGAAGACACGTTCCCACCTGATGGTGACCAGGAAGCACAGAACTAGAGGAGGAGGTGCAGGCCAGAAGACTATATCCTTCTGGGTCATGCCTCAGTGACCCAACCCCGCCACCTGGCGGCACATGCACTCATTAGTGGGTTCATCCAGTGTGAGAACAGTGCCTCTGTGACCCAGTCACCTGGGGAAGCCTGACTGCTGAATGCAAGAGACTTGGGGAAGCATTTTAGCTCTAAATTGTGGCAGCAGTCAAGACACAGACTTAGCCCGGGTGTCCATCACCCAATGGAGGGCTGAAGACACTGTACTGCATATCAATATATGATGGAGGAATATTTAACTTAAAAAAAGGAGGAAAGCTTTTATGACAGCATGTATGAATGAGGAATACATTATGCTAAGTGTCATAGCCAGGCACAGAAAGATAAATACTACATGATCCCGTTTACACGTAGAGTCTATAAAAGTAAAATTTACAGAAGCAGAGCATCGAAAGACAATTGCCAGGGGCTGATGAGTGAGAGGAATGGGGGCAACGCAGTGAAAGGATAAAAAATTCAGTTATGTGGGACAAATGTACAGCTAGAAATCTAACCTATAGCATGGTAACTGTAATAAATAGTACTGTATTTGAAATCTGCTAAGAGAGTAAACTTTAAGTATTCCCACTATATGCATACACACACACACACTGTACACAAAAGGTAATTGAAGTAATAAATGTGTTTATTAGCTTTATTTAGTTATTTTAATATCTCAATATATCAAAACATCACAATGTATACCTTAAATGTATACAACTTTTAAATGTGTCTTTATATATCAATAAAGTGAGAGGCCCCTAAAAACATACCAAAAATAGTCCCTGTCGTCAATTAGTCGTTTTGTGAATACTTATTTTGGTCATTTCTTAAATACTTAAATGAAATACTTATTTCATCCTGACTTCCTAAATCTAGATAATAAGGAGGTATAAAATGTTCACAGCATTAAAACAATAAACTGTAGAGTAAATGAGGAAGGAGATTTATTCTTGAGAAACAGGGATAGCTTTTTATTTGACTTGGAACTGTCTGACAATGAAAGTATGCCTCGGGTTGTACAAAATTTCTCAGCACTAGAAAAGTTCAAAAAAAAGCTGAGCTTCTAGGAAATTTTTCAAAAAAGTAATTGGAAAAGTTTGCAAAGAAGTATGATGATAATTCCAATGTTTCAAATATCAGAAGATGTGAGATATTATATATACACCAAGCATTAATTGAATAGATTATGGCAGATCCACGCACTGTGCAGGCCTTAAAGTGACAGCGTAAATACTTATGTATTGACAGAAAAAGATGTTCATGTTATAGCGGGCTAAACAAGTTGGTTACAGAACAAACCTTGTAAGTATGATTTATCTATATCTATAAAGACAAAGATAAAAATCTTACAAGTACCTATAAATACATAGCTGTACACCGAAGGTTGATTCATTCTTGAAGGTGAGATCAAGGGGACTTTTTTTCATTTTAAGAATATTCATATGGATATAAAATTTGTCTAAATATTTGGTAATTTTAACAATAGTTGATATATAAGAAGAGAAAAAAAAGCTAAATGATCATTTGTAAGGGACAAGGTAAAAGAGATTGGGTAGGCTGATAGATCCTTACAATTTCTTCCTGCTCTAAAATTTAATGGTGGCAAAATGTATGCTTCTGATCCAAGTGCAATGGGTGACTGACAGCATGAGTAACCCACACACCCACAAATGTTTGAAGAGACATCCTGTGGGTGCTGTTGGTCTTGCTCAGTGAGAGCACTTTCCTAGTGTAAGCAAAGGCACCAGGTGTTAGAGGGAAAAAGACAAGAATATCTCTGTACCTGATCTCAGAGCTTGTTAGAGTCCAAGACCTCACTGATGAGCCTTTCAACAGTCTATCTTCACCCTGAGTCCTTCAACAGAGTTTTAGATGACTAGCAGCTGTGATTTTCTGAGACAATCTACCTGTGTCATTTTATTTGTGCATTGTTCCATCCTTTCTTCCTTCAAAAACTGCAGTCTTGCACCTAAAATCATGCTTGCTAGAAACTGACAGCTTAACATAGCTTTCTTAGCTAGAGCTAAAAGGAGCCCAGTAAGGGGCATGGTTATTTAAAATCCTGTTACTTTAAAAGGGGGCAAAAAAGTCACAATTACAGTAAATAAAAGCCCCACAAAACTTCCGCAGGAGGAACCAAAAGGATGATTCTGAAAAACTTTATTCTCTGTTAGAAAATTTAATAGTTTGTGATGATAAAGAATATATTCTTTATTTCTCCCTTTCCTTGTGACTGAGTGACTATGTCCATCTTTATACAACTGATTATTCTTTCCCCAGGAGTCTGATGTTCTGCAGGTCACTCCACCCATAAACTCTCGTATTGTTCTGCTGTTAATATGTGAACGAAATGGCCAGCCATGGTTATTCATACATAAGACCCAAAGTTAAGGAAAAGATTCACACTAATTATATCTCAGCATCTCACCCACAATCCGGGCTAATAAAACAGGTTCTTTGCAGCAAATAATTGTATTTGAAATCAACCATACACATACACAAAAGAACTGAAAGAGTTAAAATTGATGAATATCCAAAAAAATACAGGAAAAGACTAATGCAAATTTTTTAGCAAGTATTATTTTAAATGTAAACTGACTAGTGTAAGTGGCTCTGAAGTCCAAACATGGATATCATAGAACTATTTTGAGATGGGGACAATTGTTATTTAAGAATTTTAATGAATGCTGAACCCATTTGTTATTTATTTCCTTCCAAATGTTAATAAACAGCCTCAGTGATAATTGCTGATTTTCTATATTTATGGAAAACTGGCATTTCATAAATATCAAATTGTGATATCATCTACTTGTATGCTGCTTTTCTATGAATATATAAATTTTGTAATTACCTCTAGAAATGTGAGCTAATTTCTTTGTATGGGCAAATCAAGAAAGAGAATGACAAATCTGTTAAAATGGTAGAATCTCAAGCATCTTTTTCATTGTTTTTTTTTATGAATTATCTAAAATGATGTTATGAAGTGGCAGAGAAAACTCTAGGACACACATTTTTGTCTTAAAGCCACCAAGAAGTTCATCAAACTAAGTCAATATACAGGCTTTTGACAGAGATGTGCATAGAGCTTTCTAAAAAGACCAAAAGGTTATGAAGACTTTCTAGGTCCCAAATAATCAATGTTTGAAGGATAACAAATGTAGAGGTTATACTAATTCAAAATAGTAAAGGATTTTTTTTCTTAAAAGAAAATTTTAGCTTATTTTAATTCCAGGGAAAAGGAATTCTCACTTGATATGTTTACTATTAAAATATATTCTCTTGGATAGTATTGGCAGAAACTCCACATTAATATTTATTTTTAGAACTTTAATCCATTTCATGGCTCAGTAGAGAATTAATATTTAGCAAATGTGTGATCAGCTTCTTTTCTTGTCTTATGACTCAAATTCACCCAAGTCCTTCATATGCAGGTTTTATTTTTATTATGAGTTTTATAATGAGTACATATCTTACTTCACATTGTAGTAAAATCTTTTTTATGGGGCAGCAACCTTTCTTTCTTTTTTTATTATATAACAAAAAAGAATGTATAGAACATGAGAAAAACATTGGCAAGAAATACAAATGTTATGAATGCTGTATTATTTTTAAAAGAACAATTCACAGTAAAAATGAACTCTGAAAATGACCCCGTGAAAACTAATTTTCACTCAAAATTCTTTTTCTTTAACTATCTTAACTAGTTTTTTATATACATATACATAAACATATATAGTTTTTCTTTTAGTTTGTCACACAAGTGCAACAATACAATGGTTACATATGTGTGACTTATTTATTTCACTGATAAGTATATTCTCAAGGCGCATCCATTTAAGTATGAAAGTGTCTAGTTTATCGTTCTTTATAGCTGAGTAGTATTCCATTATATAGAAATACCACATCTTTTTTGTCCATTCCTCAATCAATGGGCGTTTATGTTGTTTCCAAGATCTGGTTATTATGAACTGTGCAGCTATAAACATAGATGCACGTATATCACTAAAGTATGTTTTTAGTTCTTTTGGGAAGATACCAAGAAGGGGAATAGCTTGGTCAAATGGGACCTCCAATCATAGCTTTTTGAGAAGTCTCCACACTGATTTTCACAGTGGTTTCACCAGCCTGCACTCCCACCAACAGTAGAGAAGGGTTCCTTTTCCCCCACAACCCCTCCAGTGTTTGTTATTGGTTGACTTCTTAATACTAGCCATTCTTTCTGGGGTGAGGTGTAATCTCAGTGTTGTTTTAATTTACATCTCTCAAATGACCAGTGCTGTTGAACATTTCTTTTTATGGGACTGCAACCTTTCTTTCAAAGTTGTCACATTAAGTGGAATGTTTTAGTATCTAAATGGAGAAGCTGTGTATGTGAGAGAAGGAAACTGGATCTACTACTTACAGGTTTGATGTCCCAAAACGCAGTGAGATTGAACAATACTTGAAAAGATGGTGTAAATAGCAGCACTTTTTAAAGAGCTTAATAAGCTCTAGAATCCCTAATTTGAACAGTATCAGCATTATCTTTAACGGTTATATGTTTTATCAGATTATAAGAAAAAAAATGACCTTTCTCAGGTGTTAAATCCAACAGGACATTAACACCTGTGCTACGAAAGCTGTTTGGTGGCAATGAGGAATTAGCTACAGCAAACAAATTGTTTGATAACAGAGAGACCACAAATCTGACAGAAACTTTGGGGTCATGAAACCAAGAAGCAACTTCAAGAACAAAACTTTTCTTTAATAAGTAGAATGCGCTCTCTTTCCAAATAGTTGGTGAATGGTCCAGATGAAACCTGTTTATAAGTCAGGTAATGCACAAAAACACCTCCCAAAGCATTTTAACAGGCAGATAGGATCACAAATGTGATCAACAACCTCATCAAGTAAAGCGAGAATTCTCCACCAAACAGCTAGCTGAACAGGAGTTCAGCATGAGCCAATCGTAATCAGAGAATTTCTGCTTTCTATATTAGAGAATTTAAAAATATTTATGTGTTCAAATTAAGTCATATATGATCCAAGTGAAATTTGGAATGCTGGGGAACACATGGCTCACAGGTCCTCTTTTCTGTGACTAGAAAGTAATAGAGCATCAACCACGTCCTGAGCTGTATACAGA
The DNA here is from genome assembly GCA_004363535.1 of Dasyprocta punctata. Taxonomy (NCBI): domain Eukaryota; kingdom Metazoa; phylum Chordata; class Mammalia; order Rodentia; family Dasyproctidae; genus Dasyprocta; species Dasyprocta punctata. The sequence continues at coordinate 73,186 of RJWM01003569.1, read as the reverse complement.
CAAAGGGTGAGCATGGATTACAATTCTGTGGGCCCCTGAGGAATACTTCACCTTCTCTGAGGTTTTCAATAGCCATACAATTCAAGATCTAGAATGTGTACTGAATTCAACTGAGGAAAACTTTGACTCTCAAAGTGTGTTTTTGCTCTGGGCAAGCACTGAAATTCAAGTGACTTCTTGAATTTTAACCCATGTACCACTAAAATGTAAGTGCTTTCTTTCTTTCTTAGTGTTTTTCCATTTACATAATCACTCAAGTTGTAAATAGATTTTATAAATTCTATTTTTGTGCTTTAGAATTCATGTCCTTTGTTCTCTAGTGCACATAGGCTTTGATCATGGTTATGAGCTTCAGAATTCCACAGTGTTCAGGAACAAAGATGACCATGATAAGCAAAAGTGGCTTCTCCTAAAGAAATGTAAGCTGCTAAAAATTTATAGAAGCTATTCATCATACTACTGTAGGAACCTTCTTCCTATAAAGAACAATCATGGAGTAATTTTCTATAATATGTTGAATAGTCCAATTATTATTTTAAATCATCTTGCTTCTAGGCAAGTCAACATGATTCCCCACAGGCAGACTTGGTGAGGTGCAAATAATGACAACCTCTAATAAATATCTTCTTTGTTGACCTTTGCTTTCATAGCCAATAAAAAATCAGTTTAAAAAACTGCCTCACCCATCCCTCAAACATTCCTTAGGGGCCACCTTTTCAGGTTTCACTATTGCTAAAATATTGATTCCCTAGTTGGCATTCTGATGTGAATTCACAAAGCATCTTGAAGGTAATGATGCTGGTTTTTTAATCCTGAAAATGCATGGGCTGCACATAAGTGAGATATCAACTTTTGAACCTAAATTCATGTATGGATTTTTAGCACAGCTTGCCCTTAAAACTGAACATCACTAGATAACCCAGAATATTGACTGAATCTAAATGACAAGTTCTCAGGAAGAAATATAAGGCTCATTTCTCTTCATTGACTGAATCGAAGTGGGGACCATAAGTATGCAGTACTCTGAATAACAATAATAATAATAATAGCTGCTAACATATATTGAGGACTTATTATAGACTGGATAGTAATATTCAAACGTCCATCTCAGTTAGTTTATATTATTATTGGATTTTTATGGAGAAAACATAGCATTTGTGGAAGTAAAGAAACTTGTCTAAGTTCAAAGAAGTCAGAGCAGAGTTGGCATTTAAATTAGGCAACTATCCCAGAGCCTGTGTGCTTAAGGACTATTTTCTTAACAGCTAACTGTTCTCTGAAGTAGGCCCTATTCTGTCCAAAGATCCTCAAAGAGCAATTTCTGCCCTTAAAGCAAAGGAGCACTTATTCTGTGTATTCCATGCCCCTATGGGTGTCTAAGTGGAGCCTCCTTACAAGAAGCAAAGTCAGTAGGACCTTTCCCTTTAGTACATAAGGAGACTTGAGGTTTTCAGAGTTCCATTTTAGTTTTTAATTTTTAATATTTTTTTTGGTACCGGGTATCAAACTCACAACCTTACACTTGCCAAGCAGACACTTACGCCCCTGAGCTAAATCCCCGGCAACTAGAGTCCCATTTTTAAAAAGCAGAAGTGGACCAAGACATTGGGAGTGTCTCCATCTGAGTTTAGCCTGGATATCACGAAGTTTAACATATGACTATATTTTCTGAACTTCCTAACAATTCTAAAATTCAATAGTTTTCCATCTTCTTGTTTTTAGCACTTCTTGTTTAGCCATGGCTATTTTTAGTAAAATTGAGGCAAGCAATTAGGGTGTGGCAAACCAGCTGAGCAAGTTGTTGACCTGTCAGTCAGCATTATGGGACACATGCACAGAAAGTGCTATCTTCAATTCTTCTCTCAATAAGTCAGCTGGGTTTTTGATATGACAGCCTAGAGCTGACATCAGCCCAAGGAGAAAGGGATACAAAATATGGGTACCATTAACCTCATGGTCACTTAGTTCTTTCACAGTACTCTGCTCTAAATCTGTAGAGAGTAATTCTTTTCCTACTTTTAATTGGCTCATATTTGTTCAGGAAAGAAAGAACCTTGAAATCAACTCTAGCAAGAGACTCTAGTATCCTAACACCAGGTAACATATTTTGATGAAGCCAGTCAGGAGGAGGAAAGGCCCATTGGGCCCATGTTCGTTTTGCTCTTTCTCTGAAATTCAGGGACTTGAGCTGAGAGCAACCGGTTTCCTTCTTTGACTCTCCTAGGAAATTCCCAATCCATTTTTTAAAAATTTTATTTTAAAGGGAATAAAACCAGACAAAATGAAACAGAATAAAGTCAATGAAAACAAAACAATGAGAGTGATACAGGACTTCAAAACAAGATAATAGGAAATCAACAATGGCTACCATAAAGCCTCATATTATCTTCAAAATAGCTACCCATATCATAAGACATAATAGAATCAAACAAAACAGAATGGAATAAAACCAATCAAAACAAAACAATAAAAGTGATACAGGACTTCAAAACAAGATAATAGGAAATCAGCAATGACTACCATAAAAAATCTTGTTATCTTCAAAATGGTTGCCCAGACCATCAGACATAATAGAATCTAACAAAACAAAACAGAATAAATCCAAACCAAACAAAACAATGGAAATGATACAGGACTTCCAAAAAAGGTGATAGGAAATTAACAATGGTTACCACCTTTCCTTTTTAGACATTTCCTCCCCTTTCACCTTCACAATATCTATTGTACACTTTGGATCCCACTAACTCCTTCAGTTTTTTATACTCTGGAGAAAACACAACGTTCATCTATGTGAGTCCAATCCATTTCACTCGTGAGCATGATCTCAAGTTATGTCCATTTACCTACAAGAGCCTCAAGGTTATTCTTCTTTATAGCTGAATAGCTTTCCATTGTATAAAAATGCCATATTTTTTGTATCCATTCCACAGTTGGTGGGCAAGCTACCCGTGCTTTTTTGTGGGTCCCTATCATATGGAGAATTGTCCCCCAATCTTCAGTCCATGAATTTTCTTTCAAGGCTAATGTGTTTCTTGTATACAGCATATTGATGGATCCTGCCTCCTGATCCGTTCTGCCCATTTCTTTTTATTAGTGAGTTGAGCCATCTACACTAATGGTTATGATCAACATACAGTGGCTCATCGTTACCATGCTATCCTCCTGCCATTGTTCCTCCACTTTCCCCCCTCCATTCAATTGCCTGGGCTGCTCGGGAACCAATCCACTTCTTGTCCCTTTTCCTCAACTTGGGCTTTCGTCTGCTGGAGGGCTCAAATCCTTTAACTTTTTTCTGATGTTAGTTGTTGGGGAAAGGCAGGGAACTAGAGGGGGTTGAAAATTTGTGGAACCTGGGAAACTCAGGGAGTTTTCTCATGGCTGTAGGAACAATTTCCAAATGTGGGGTTGGTAAGAGGAGTGCAAGGTCTCTGTGTTTTCCTCAGCCAGTAAGAGAGGCCTACAGGCCTGCCTCAAGATTATTTTCCTATTTATTTCTTTTCTTTCCTGTGTTTTGTTACCCACTGTAGGTATAAGTTAGTTAAGAGCTGCCAGCGAGCCTGTTATTAATGCAGTCAGAGAACAGATCATTCAGATTTCACATGTACAACCTAGAATTTGATTCCTCGAGTTTTTGTGTGCCCCAATTCTTCATTCTGCTTTGTCACCCTTCTGAGCTTGTTTGTGCTAAAAATCTCACTTATGATTTTCTTCTAGATAGCCTTTTACTTCTGGGCATCCTTAATGAGTCAGTATCTCAGGGGCTTGTTTCATCTCAGTTACGTGGTTCTGCCATGTTCAGCAGCCATTTTGGTTTCTCATGTGAGTTAGTTGTGGATCACCCTGGGAGTTGGCCATACCATTCTGGCCTGGGTGGGAAGGAACAATTGTGTGGTGCAATAGGGAGAAAAGAATGGCCTGGAATAAGATATGCTTGTGGATTTGAAAATGTGTACCTGCCTAGGTGCCTTTCATTGGGTCATTCAGGATCAGATTGACTATATGACTGAGAGGGAGCTGAATCATCTCAGTTGTATCTCCTGCACCTGACCTTTCCCATAATTCACTCAATTCCAATTACATGCATGATTTGCAACCATTATGTATGAACTGTTAATGAATTTTGGGTGAAGAAATCACTGTAGGTCATGCCAACGTATTTAGTGTGCCTGTGCCCCATCCTGAACCTTAGGAATTTCCTGAGTCTTTGTTCTTATTTATGCCTTCCTTAGGACAAAGGAGCAGGGGAATGTTCTAGAGTGTTGCCAAAGTTCAGGTAAATGGGGAGCCTGGTTCCATAACCCCAAACTGTACTATCTATCTTAGTATTGAGTGAAAAAAAGTAAGACACAGAATGATATATACAATTTCATTTATTTGAATATAAATAAATAAAAAAACACTATCAAGCATTTGTGAGTTCATATATGTACAGAAGGAAAAACAACAAAAAATGGAAAGCTATGCAACAAATTCATAAGTTTTTGCTATTGGGAAGCATATAAAATGTACTTTATAACAGAAATATTTCATTTCTTGTAACATGGACTTGTGATCAGTTTTCTTTGGGTGGTAAAATGTGATGGTATATCTTTGAACTTCTCAATAACTAAAAAATTTATCAAAATAACAAAAATAAAGGAAAGCAAAAGGAAAGATAACATAGTCATTGAAGACTTCATTTATGGTTTGGGTCTGGATGTACCCACAAAACCTCATGCAGTCCTAGGTAGGTTTTTTTGGAAGTGGCTAAATCTAGAGTGTGTGATGCTGGGATTAAGGGTGGGTACTTACTAAATCAGTCTACTGACTGGTTTGGCACTGCCCTCGTCCTGGTTTCCTGGATACAGTATAAAGGACAGAAAGAAGCTTATCTTGTCCCTTGTTGCTTTACTACTTTCTGCTTGCCATGAACTATTTCTCCTCTGTGATACCTGTCTGCCATCCCACCCTGCCTTTGAGCCAGCTGATTATTGACTAAAACCTCTACAAACTGTTAGCTAAATAAATCTTTCCTCCTTTAACTTTGGGTGTTAGGTATTTTGTTTCAGCAACAACTTCCAAAGAAAAAATGGGACATGGCACACTGGGTTTGACAATTAGTCTTCCTCTTCCTTAGAGTTGACTCTAATCTAAACTAAACTAAAGTAACTATAAAAATTCCTAAATATGCTCCAAATCACTTTGGGGTCAAAAAAGTGAGAATTTTGTTTGCAATGACATGAAGGATTTTGAAGACGGGCATGAGTCGTACTCATGCAAACTTTACTAATAATTCAAGTCTTAAAACACAAGAATATGAAAAGCAGTGTCATGTATGCTTGATAGCAATGTACAGTAAAACCTTGACTTGCAAGCAGAATGCAGTCCAGAACCATGCTTGCAATCTAAAGCCTTAGGCTATCAAAGCAAATTTCCCCATAAGAAACAATGAAAACCTGTACGACTTGTTCCATAACCCCAAAATATTCATATAAAAATGATTATAATGCTGTAATAGAATTTAAAATACTAAAGAAAATACAAAATATTAAAAAAAAACAAGCCAACCTGTAGTAACATTTGAAAACCATTGTGGCTGATGTTAAAGAGATAAGAAACAGAATAATTATTACATAGGATAACTTTCACTGCCACTAATAGAATCACTACTATCTATTGGTTCACTAGAAGCTTCTTCCTTTCACATAATTTTAGCAAGGAAACTATCCCCCGACACTTGCTTTGGCCTTCTTTTGAGGACTTCGTGGAAATGTGACATTGCATTATTGTTAAACAGATTCATCACTCACACTGCTTCAGCCTTATTTGGATGGTGCTTTTCTATAAAATTTTACATTGTTTCCCGTATTTCACACATCTCGTTAACCTCATTTGAAGTGTGGAAATCCTCTGCCCTTTTCTCCTCCTCCTTTACAGACAAGTTCTCCATAACCTCTTACTACTGGGAGATGATCACCCACAACCTTGCCTTAAGAAAGAGAGAGAACCATTGGCTCACTGTAATCATGTGACATTCAGCATTACATGCTACTAGTATTGCAAGACATTGCTCATTTATTAAGTTAAAACTCATTAGAAATATTTGCTTGTCTTGCAGAATACTGGTGAAACAAGTTACTTACAATCGAAGGTTTTACTGCATAGATAATCAAGTGTCTGTGATTCTTTGTAGCCTTTTTTCTTCACTAAAGGATAAATAGTGCGTTGGCCAGAGGTTTATGGTGTGGTATACAACAGCAGGTTACCTGAGACTGCGTGAACTCAACAAATGCCACTACTTGGCTTGAGTTTCTTTTGCTTCAGTGGACTTTATAGAATTTTGGTTTTGTTTTCATATTTATGCAAGATGCTTTGCCCTTTAATTTAAATCCCAATGAAAAAGCTAGCAGAGTCTTAGGAAAGGTCACGCTGGAAAAATTAGACATGGCATCAGAGATCAAACAAACCATAGAGAATATTGTATTTTCATACCCGTGCTTCTTAATTCAGGAGTATGTGGCAGAAAGTCAAGGGGTTTTTTATCTTTTTTTTTTAGTATCTTTTAAAATATAGGGGAAAAAAAGGAAAGAAAGAAAGAAAAAACTTCTCCCTGAGTAAAACTCCAAACAGCAAAACAAACAAATGAACAAACAAATGAAATCTCAAGATCTGATTATGCAATTGAAGAATGTGGCTTAATCCTCACCTGGTTAAGAATACAGGGGGCTGTCCAGAAAGAAGGAGCCATCTCAAGGTATAAATTATGGCTTTCACTCAAAGTATACTAATCCAAAGGAGGTACCCTACAACTTTCAGAGCCTTGTAAGAAATCAGCAGGCAACTTTTTCCAGTTTTTTGATGCCGATACACAGAAAGTTCAGTTGTAATCTTGACATTCAAAGGAATACAAAGAGTTTATAATTGGTTCTTCCTTCCTCCTTCCCAACTGGTTGTTTTCTATGAGGAATGATCCCAGGTCTCCCAAAAGGTGAAACTAAGTGAAAGAGTTCTAGCCTGGACCCAGCCGCATTCCTTGAGAGAGAACAGGATAAGGGCCTTAGTTCACAAAACAGCCAGAGAGCCTTGCCCAGGCTGATGAGGAGTTTTATGGCAAAGGTTTACTTTTGGTTGAGTCCCTAACTTACAAGTCCATTGGGTTATTTCCCTGATTTGTGCAGTCATCAGTTAGGAGCAGCCCTTGAGAGAACATGATCTTGGCATGAATATCACAGTGGATCACATGATCGAAAGTGGATCCATGGTATCAGCATTGCAGCTGGAGGCTGGGTCCCCTTCTCAGGCTAGAGTACTCTAAGGGTCAGTCTGAGCAGCACATTTCTTTTTTTAATTAATTTTATTGCTATATTTCAGATACACGTAGTGATCACACTCATCATAGGGAAATTGTACCTCTACGTGATATATCTTGATTTTTCTTTTCTTCCTCATTCCTCTGCCCTCTCTTCAAGCCCTCTTCCCCACTTTATTTACAAAGTTTTATTTCCATTTTTTGCTTTTTTCTCTTTTTATTTCTCCCCCCCCAACTCCCCTTCCCATTTGAAAATTTTCTTCCTATTTCATAATATCTATTATACATTTTGGCCCTTACTAACACTTTTGGTTTCTCACACCAGAAGAACCTTGTGATATTTGCACATATGTATCTGGTTTATTTCACTTAAGGGTATGGTCTCAATATGCATCCATTTACCTGGAAATGTCTCAAGTTTATCCTTCTTTATGGATGAGTAGTACTCGATTATATATTAAAAATAAACACACCTTCCTTATTGATTTATCAGTTGATGGGCATCTGGGCTGCCTTCAAGATTGAGTTCTTACAAACTGTGCTACTATAAACATGGGTGTGCATATATTGTTATGGTATTTTGCTTTTAATTCTATCAAGAAGATGCCAAGAAAGGGAATAGCTGGGTCAAATGGATACCTCTAGTCCTAGTTTTTTGAAGAATTTCTACACTGGTTTCCACAGTGTTTATACCAGTCTATACTCCCACCAACAGTAAGGAAGGGTTCTTTCCTCCCCACAGCCCTGCCAGTATGTTGCTTCTGTGGCTGCTGCAATGATTGTGAAGGGTAGTTTGTGTGAGAACTGGAAAGGGGAAGGCTGGTTGCTGGAAAGAGATGTGAAGACATGCCATGGAGCTACCCTGGTTCTATGAATGCAAATAATTTCTCATCTGCCCCAACACTGTGGAAGGTCTGTAGTCATTTCTAATCAAAAGATATTGAAAAGGATATCCATACTTTCTATAAAGTTCCTAATTATACCAATAATTTCCTAGTTTTTCAAGTCCATTCCTTGATTTCTCAGGCTGATTCCTTTTCCCATAATGTCTAAGGTCTCTAGGAACTAATCACGATCTCTCTGGGTTAGTCAAGGATTGTCGTAAGCCTCACACTGACCACATTGCTGGTATACAATGCTTCAAAACTCTGACATTTGTATAACAGGATTTTAGCCTTTGTGACCTTGAGGGGTAAAAAGGACGGGTGTCATTTTACTCATTCCACAAATGAGAGCTCTATGGCTCAAAGATTACATGAGTTTTTCAGAGTCAGAATTCAGTGTCTTTGCTTCTTCCATAGGACCGTGGAGGCATCTGCTGGGATGTGGGCCTCATCAGCACCGTGCAAGGGTCTGTGCTAACCGACACATCTGTGGTCTCTAACTGAAAGCTATCACAGTGTGAGGCTCTGTCTTTCCAAAGAAGACTCATTATATCGGTTTGTAAAGTGAGTTAAAACTATAGCCATATGTGCATTACTTAAAAGTTACCAAGATAGAATTCCTAGAAAAAGAATTTTGTAACAGTAAAGAACAAATGTAGTGTATACATATGCCCCCACTCCCATGAATTTATCCTTTAAGAGAGAAAAATAGAAGGAATAAAAATATAATAAAATGGGATGACTAACCATTTGAGAATAAAAGAAAGCTACTCCTTTAAAAGTATCTTTTAGAGGGAACGAAGAATTACACATGATGAATAAAACCATAAAATGCTAAATTGAAATATAGAAGAGGAGAAGAGGAGGTTCTTTCCAAGCATGAAAAGCAACCCAAAAGTAAGTTAGGATAGGCATTAAACCACTGTTTCTCTGATTTTGTTATTGCCAAATAATCTGACTATAATTCCAACTTCTATGTGACAGTAGAAACTGTTGAGTATTTATTTTTCATTGTAATAAACATTTTAAATGAATTTCTTAATTTAATTTTTATAACAGCTTCATGGAAAAATGTTCTGAGCTTGAAGAGATAATAGGCCAGAACTTCTTTATTATCTCTGCAAGTTTAGCCAACATGCATTTAACTCATAGTCCCAATCAGTGTTAGTTGCTCTAGGCTTGCAAGGCGAAGCTCAGGCCCCAAGATGGAGAGAATCTTGGAGGAAATGTCTGCAAGACCTAAGTGGTGATTTTGCTTCCCTTGATGAAAACTTTATATCATTTTCCCAGTACTTTTAAAGTAAGACTATTTAGATTAGTATTTTATTTTTTAAAAACTAGATTATATTTTAGATCAGTTCTAGGTTCACAGCAAAATTGGCCCTGTGATATCCCATATGGCCCATGTCTCCACAAATACACAGCTGTTTTCACCATTGGGATCCCCCACCAGAGCAGGGCTGTGTTACCATGGATGAGCCTGCATTGACTCATCATTACCATTCAAAGTCCATAATCCACCTTAGGGCTGACTTGTAGAGTGGTGTTGTGCATTCCATGAGTCTAGACAATTCTATGAGTCACAGCCACAATAATAATATCAGACAGAATCATTGCATAGTCCTAAATATCTTCTGTGCTCTCCCTATTACGCATCCCTCACTCTTCTGTAGCTGTTGGAAACCATGAATCTTTTTATTGTCTCCATAATTCTACCTTCTACACAATGTCACAGAGTAGGAATCATACGGTCAGATTGATTTCTTTTACTTAAAAAATATGCATTTAAATTTCCTCTTGTCTTTTCATGACTTAGTAACTCATTTCTTAGTGCTGAAAACTCTTATTGTCTGGATGTACCATAGTTAAGCCATTTACCTGCTGAAATGCATCTTGGTTACTTCCAAGTTTTGGCAATTATGAATAAAGCCGCCATGAGAATCCACGTGCAGGTTTTTATGTGAGGATATAATTTTCGACTCAAGTATATATCAGGTAAACATGATGTGGATAGCAGAGTCTGATGTGTAACAGCCCATTCAGTAAAGTAAATTTCTGGCCTCAGAAGGGCCATAGTAGCAGCTGAATGGTTCCCTCCTGTTTTAACGTGGTGTATTCTAGAGTGCGTGCATGAAACCAATTATGATATGCAGAACAATCAGCATAAGACTAAGCTTGAAGTTTGATGAGCCTCCAAAGGAGCAACTCAGAGACTAGAGCAGGTCCGCCCTGAAAGTGCTGTATTTTTGAGACTTGACACTGCTGGCGTGGGTCAGTTGAAAGCTTTAACTGACAGGCTATATTCTAATAACAACCACATGGCACTGTGGTTGTTTGCCACAGCTTTTCTGAAATCACTAAATAGAGTACTGGCAAGTGTTTCTGGCAAGGGAACTGTTTTCAGTAAATTCTAGGAGGGCAGCTGCTGCGTGGCAAGAAGCAAGCCAAAGCTTTTTTTTTTTTCCTGCACTTCTCCTTGACCTCGCAAAGAAAGGATCAATTTCTAAGCCCTGATCTTGATCATAAGGAACAGTTGTTACACAGACAGTGAATTGATGAGTTTGGTGAAATAAGGGGTAATTTTGAAATGTCTAGCTAAGTGACCCCTAAAGTGTCTTGAAATACAACAAGTAAACTCATAATTTACTGAGAATTCAACAACTGGGGACATGGATTAGTGCACATGTTATAAACATGGTTTGCGTCCCCTATAGTTTTTCTAGCAAATTGGACCTTGAAAGAACAGACTTTATGCTTACTCTTCTTCATCAGCCTCTCCCTTCTTAACCTTTAAAATCTGGCTTCTGTACCTCTCTTCTACTGACAGTATCCTCTTGAGTTACCTTCCAGATGTCATATTCCATCTCTGTCTCTTTTTTTTTCTGTTCTTCTCCTTGACCTCTCAGTGTCACTTGAAATGTTTAACACCCCTTTTTCAAGTGTCTGTGGCCTCAGGTTGCATGATGCGACACCCTTCTATTTTTATCCCTCAGTTACACCTCTGGTTCCTCCACAAACTTGTTTTCCATTTCAGATCTCCTAAGTGTGGTTGCTGACCCAGGTTCCACACTTGGCCCTCTTTTATTCTCTCTGTGGGTTCTGCTCTTTAGTCTCATAAGCATCTGGTGGCTATGATAACACAATAGTGAAGGTTGCCTTGGTCAGGGTCTCTGCCAGCCAGTATGAACCTCCAGCCAGACTACTTGCTCTTCACAGCCCACCCAGTTCTTAGTTTTCCACTGTAGTTTTACTTCTGATCTCTCAGATTCAATGTCTTATTTATTTATTTACTCCTTCCTTCCATATTATCATTTTTCCTTCCCAGCTACCTGCTCCATTCCTGACTTCCATGTTTTACTAGCCCTACTGGTTAAAAGTCTTGTGCCACAATCAGAAGAAAAATGTCTAGTTAACTTTTAACATACTATGTGAGCACATAAAATATCCAAATAAACAGTGAAGCTGCTATACAAAACCTGGAGATTGTCAAAGGGAGAAATTTTTGCATATTTTGTATTATTTTATGTTATTGTGATGCTACCTTACCAACCCTATTCTGGTCCTTGAGCATTATACCATGCTTCACAAAGTCTCCTCAATTCCACGGAGCATCTCAGAAATTATAACTGATACAAGCCAGTAATTATAAACCAGTGGGATTTTCTCAATCAATACTCCAAAATCAGTTTCTGTATCTTCTATTCAATCAAGATCTAATAAGTCCCACATCTTGTACTCTGAGTAATTAGTTTAAAGATAACAATGGGCAATGTATTAACTATTGTTATTCTTCCATTATATTATGCAATTTTGTTTTTCTTTTTTCCATCAAAAAGATCTAACAAGCCCACTTTTCTTTCCTGTCTTTCTGCTAGCACCTTAGATCAAGTTCTTGTACCACACTTCTCCATTACAATACTCTTCTTACCAGCCTCTAACCTACAGCTGCCACCACACCCTAATGTATTTTTTTTCTTTCAGTTGAGACATGTCTTGGTTACTTTTTACTCGTTGCCGAGACAAAATACCTGACGCCCAAAATTAGGGAAGGAAAGGTTTATTCTTACAGTTTCTAGGGAGTTTCAGTTCATTAGTTGGCTCCAAGTCTGCATGGGGTGGCGGGGTAACAGTTCATGGTGGTTGCAAGCCACAAGGCGCACTGGCGAGAGAGAGACAGAAAGGAAGCGCGGAAGAGGAAGACACGCCTTCCTTTACGTTATCTCAGTACCACCCATGGGCGGGTGTAGCAGTCATGTCATTAATCTGGCACTAGACAACAAACTGATCACAAGCACTAGACTCAGCCGCATCAAAAGTATGAGGACTTGCGGGTACATAATATTACCCAATACAAGACAGGATATCACTGTGTCCCCCAGGCTGGCCTCAGATTCCTTGGCTCAAGCCTGCATATTTTAAAAACATATTCCTTATTCAAGAATTTTTCTACCAGATCTTCTTACACAGCATGGTCAATTCTTTTAGTCCTTACATTATTCACTTTACAGTTATCAAATGTCTTGGAAAGACCAAAAAAACATTGAGAGTGAGGTATGTCTGGGAAGTGATGGGGACGGTAAATGTGAGTAATGTAGTGAGAACTACTCATCTTTCACCTGGAGTGAGACTAGGTCAGACCATGGCAGGACTCAGACCCCAGATGAGTGAGTAGCCAAGGGTGAAGGTTGTACAGACAAGGTCCTCTACACTGGGGAAAAGAGCAGGATGGTCAGCTTCAGATATAGCTGTGTGAGGGGTTTCTACTTCATAAATATGATCAGAACTATATTTTAAAATAACACTGGGTATATTGATGAGGAGGTTTGAAGATACCCTGAGGGTTTACATTAAGTAAATAACCACAGGAAATTCCATGTTTCATTAAAACAAATAAAGAAAATAAAGTTGTTAATAAAATTAAGATGGCCCCAAAGTCTTAAGATACATCCAAATCTGAGATATTAAATTGTTTTTAAAAATGTACATCTAGGCTGGGTGTGGTGGCACACTCCTGTAATCCCAGCATTCAGGAGGCTGAGGCAGGAGGATCTTTGCAAGTTCAAGGCCAACCTGGGCTACAAAGTGAGCCCAAGGCCAGCCTGAACTGCACAGCAAGACCCTGTCTCAAAAAGACAAAAAAAGAAAAAAAAAAAACATAAAAAAGGCTGAGAATGTGGCTCAGTGGTAGAGTTCTTACCTTGCATGTGCAAGGTCCTAGATTTGATCCCAGCACCCCCTCAAAAAAAAGCAAGTCTAAGAATGATTAAATATGATTAAAGCTGTCCATCATGGAAAAAGAAAAGATACACTAAAGAGAAATTTCTTTTTAACTTCCCTGGTGCTTCAGATGGGCAGCAAAGGAAACTTTGCTGTAAAAATCTATAATTCTTGAAAGGTGACATTCTTTGACTGACACTATGCGTTAAATGAATCCCTTCATCACCTGTGACTTTTAGGCAACTTCTAATCTTAAAATATAAGACACATTTTTCTCCCTAGGGAGCACAAATGGAGGTAAATCCGAATATAGCTTTGTTCTTTCCTATTTGGAGGAATTTAGATTTCTTTAAAAATTAAGAGATGGTTCAACAGGACACCTTTTATGAAATGCAGTCCGTATACCTCCTTTGAGCAACATGCCTCTAGGTCCAGCTGTGACTCAATAAGAAGCTGCTCCATCAGTAGGCACAGCCTGGGAAGGGTGCACTCCACACACCTCTGACAAGCTGGGAATCATAACATACGGTGATTTCCATGGATTTGACTGATTTCAGGCCAAGATGATAGTAATTTCCCCCTGGGCTAGGTTACAGTGATGACTGCCACCGATCAGGTGAACGCACAAGCAGTTGATAGACAAAAACCTGCTTCTAAATTAGAAATATGCAAGAGTTTTGAGAGCTTTTTTCCTGGCTGATGCATCTGTGCCTGATTTCTGTGGTCGTTGATTACAGCAACTCTCAGAGAAATTCTTTCAAATGCTTCCAATGCTAAATTGAAAATTATTTTCTTGGTTCCTGGCTTTGGAGGCCCAAATGGAGAATGAGAACAAAGGTGATAAAGGGTTGCTTTCAGCCTGGACATTCTCAGGAATGGCACAACCCAGGGGCCTCACTTTTGAACCATTCTTTGCATAGTTACTTTGTGTTTTTACAAACAAATTTGTAGAGGTTTCTAACAAGAGGTTGGTAAAGAGATTAGTGAATAACTCATCTATTTTCTTCCAATTACCAGCAAAATTTGGAGGACTCTTGTTAGCACAGACACAAATTCCCTTCTCAAGTCCTACTTCATGGAGGAGATAGGGCACTGCAAGTACAGTGATGATTTGTTTTGACAACATCAAAGTAAGTGAAAAACGAAAGTTGCTTCCTTTTTTCCTAAGTGGCTGCATCATAAAATTATAATCTTGTGCTTCTTTTTGTTTTGTTGCTATAAACCTAAGAGAGATGCTTTTTATTGAAAATGTAATTCCTGAATACTTGATATCAGATATCAGATTGAGATACTTTGCTTGATGACATTTTGCTGAGATATGGCTTCTAGAGTCACTTAAGCATATTCCCCCCCCCCCCAATTCTGCTGGATAAAAATGAGAATTACAATGCAATGTTCAATTCCATTTTTATACAAGTGTCCTTAATGTTCCTGATATGTACCATCGCCATATTTATGTTTGGAGGCTGAAAATATAAATGAAACTGAATTCTTAAGAGAGTGCTTTGATCAAATTTTCATACTCTAAACCAGTGGTGATAAAGCAATATAGAAACTGCAGACTGTTTCAACCTTATCCTGTTTACTAATAAAGGCAGCATTTTTATGCAATCAAGCTTTTGTGTTCTGAGGTGAACATAATATAATGATTGCATTTGCATTTTCAAGTATTGATCAGGTTAGCATCTTTTACAACACACCTGCGAAATTTATACTCTGAAAAAATTGCTTTGCAACGTGAGGAGACTCCATTCTAGTTTAGAAGTTTTACAGTAGTATGAAGTTGTGGTTTAGAAGAGTAAAGTTTTGAGGTCAAGCAGAACTGGCTTTGAGCCCCAGATTTGTCACACCATCTGTGACACCCTGGACATGTAAGTTAGCCTCTCTTAACCTCAGTTTTGCCATCTGTGTGATGGAGTTGATAGTATCAGTTTCTCACGGAGCTGTTTTGTGATTAAATGAGAGAAAGCATAGTTAAGGCTTGCCTAAAAACATGCACTCAGTACCATTAACTGTTACTGGTTTGTGTAATTGATGGGACTGTTATAATATGACTCATAAAAAATCAGTCTGGTTGTCTCTGACTTGTGAACTGAAGATTACGCTCATACAGGCATGGAGGATAATGGTCTAGAGTTTGGGAGAGAAGAGATAGCTGGGAGGAAGTTTCTCGATGTGTCTACCTGGATTTATTTGTCTCTGTACATCAAAACAGGATCTTCCAAGATGATGCAACACAAACAAGGTTGAGGAAGATGGGACCAAACTCACAGGCTTCCTGGTCTCAGTATTCATCTCAGGATCCTAAATATGAAGGTCACTCAGAGGCTTGTGACTTATCTAGGCCATGTAATGGTTGATACATTGCGTTAACTTGAGATGTTTAGAAGCTTAATTGAGTAACTCAGCAGTTCTATAACCTGGGATATACAGGACATGCCCCAGGGCAGTTGTTTGTGCTCCGGGATGTTGTACTGGTTGATTCATTGTGGCAATTTGAGGAATTTAGAAATTTACCTACGTGATTCAGCAGGGGACCAGGGTCCTCACTTTGTGAACATCCTGAGCCTGTGTAAGAGGAGGGCAGGGAGATGGTGTGGGTGTAAAGGATGCATCGGAGGGTGAGTAGCCTGCATACAATATAAGGGAGGAAAAGAGGCTTGTTACCCTCTTTTGTCTTTGTTGCTTTTGCTGTCTTCTGCAGCCTTGGACGGCTGCCCTTCACCACGCCATCCTGCCTCAGAGTCAGCTGATTATGGACTGAAGCCTCCACAAACTGTGAGCTAAATAAACCTTTCCCTCTTTGATTTGGGTGTTGGATATTTTGCCTCATTAATGAGAGAAAAGTAGTCAACACAGGCCATCATCATTAACAATATATTTTTCTTATTTAAGTTTTTTTTTTAGATTAGTAAATGTTTGCAGTACGTGATGTTTACATTGCTTGTGTAGAGTTGGTACATGTACATAACACATCTTTATCCTTTTCTTATCCTCTTTCTCTCCCCACCCTCCCCTAAATTTCATTATGAGTTTTGGCAGGGAAAAACCACACCTAAACCATAATCAATAAATATCAACCAATGTAAGAGGTTAAACAATTGGTTTTTGAAATTACTCAGTAACCTTCCCCCTCCCTCTATTTCTTGGTCCTCATCCCATTTGAGAAATATCAACCCTCCTACTTCCTATTATTTATCTTTTATTTTGTTCTTTACTTACAATTTGAGTTTCTCATATAAGAGAAACTGTGTAGTATTGAAGGTTGTGTGGTTGATTTATTTCACTTAACTCTATGGTCTCAAGGTACATCCATTTTCCTACAAATGACTCGTTTATTCTTCTTCATGGCAGAATAGCATAGTATAGTGTGTAAACACCACATTTTCTTTATTCATTCATCTGTTCATGGAAATATTGGCCACTTCCAAGATATCTTTTTTCTTTGTACATATTTTCCTCTTATTTTTAAATTGTTACCTTCAGCAAAGTTGGCCTTATCTGGGGTGGGGGGCAAGTTAGCTAGTGAATTTGACCACCACTGATTTTCTCAAGTATAAACAAACATGAAAAGTCAGTCATAAAACCCTGTATTTAAAATTCTTAATCTTGGAATTATTGTAGGCTATTTTGAAAATTTGATGAAGTTTGAGTGCTTTCTCCAGAGGAAAAAATGCAAACAGATAACCAGAAAATGATATTATGTATAAGTAGTTGAGCCCCAAGTACTGCTAAAGCACATCGAGTATATTTGGGGTCATGAACCCCTCGTGTGGTTATTTTCTAACCACTTCCCTTAGTGCCCTATTTTATCACTTTAGATTCTCAGGATTGTAGGGGGGAAATGTGTTAACATTGTGAATACATTTTTTCCCTTGCTTAAAATTGGTCTAGACTTGCTCAAGAGGATAGGTATGTAGGATTTTGCAGGAAAGGTGAAAATGTATTCTGACCAGTCTAGTGTCAGGTGGACGTGATAATCAACTTTACAAGGCTCTCTTGGACCTCATTTCCCTCCACCACGCCTTTTTCTTCTTCACTCAGCTGCAGCAAGCAATGTCTCATTGAAAATGCTGCAACATGCTTAGCACACATCAGCCTCCTGGTCTTTGCCCTAGCTGTACCCTCTGACTAGAAAGCCCGTCATCTACACATCTCCTATCCTTAATTCAAGTCCTTGCTCAAACATCATCTTCTCTGAAAGAAATTCTCTGGTCATCCTCTCTAAAAGAGAGTGCTCAATCACTTGCCATGCTTTCCTTTGCTTTATTATTTTTTTCACTGAAAATACAACTAATAGACCTTATGTATATATTTATTTGCTCATTTGTTTGCTTTCTACTACAGTGTTCTTCTTCCCAGTCTACAAGCAGCCAAAATTTACTCCTCATGATTCCTACATAGTCTATGAAACTTCATGTCTCATTTTCCTATTTTTCATAATGTTCATTCTCCTTCTGATCATAGGAGCACCATAACACTTTTATCCACTAGGAAAGATTTTACTCATACTTCAAAGTTCACTTGCAACAGCATCCTCTTCTCTCAGCATCTCTTGAGCTCTTCCCAAGCTATCATCGTGGCACAAATCATTTGAAATGTTGTCTTCCTCCATAGTTTCATATGTATTAAAAGAAAATCACAGAGTTTCTGTCTGTGCTGCTAGACAGTAAGTGTTCTTTGTATCCACGGTACCTACAGCTCACTGGACATGGCTTATCATCAGCCATTAAGAGAACGTGGTGTTGGGTGGGTCTGAAAAGCTAGAAGTTTCTCCAGGAAGAAATATGCAGAAAGAGCCCTCTAGACAGCATGAATAGTACCAGAAAGGCACTGGGTATGGAGGAAACAACTTCCCGGCCTCACTGCTAGGAAAGAAGTCTCCACTGGAGGTGATGGCAGATGAAGAGGATGGAAGAGTCTCTGCATCACCCTAAGATGTGAGAGGATTAGGGGTGATTGAGGCTGATTTGGAGTTCAGGAAGGTTCATCTTAAACTAACGATGAAATAATTAGATATTTTTAGCATGCTAGGCTTTATGGGGGCACTTAAAAATAATAAGAAAAGTAGACATAGTGAGGCAGGAGATTAGGGCATAGCCATTCTGATGGGCAAGTGGGTGTAAACAACTGTCAATTACTCATGGAGATTCATCCAGGAGTCATGCTCCCGAGCCCTGCACCTGGACCCAATCAGAAAGTGCTGGCTTCAGTTCTTCTCATGACCACTTGAGCAAGTTTTTGATAGGATGTCCTAGACCTGATGTCAGCCTGAGGAGGTGGAGATTCAAAAGAAGGTTTCCATTAAGCTGGTAGCTACTGTTACATCTCCAGTGGCCCACTCCACAGAGTATATATCTTTTTCTATCTTTAATAAATGTAAAACCCCACTACTTTTTTTCAATTCTTTGTTCAGCACAGAAAGAACCTAAAAAGCACCTCTAGAAGGAGACCCCTAAATTCAGTAACAATAGTATTGAAAAAGGGATGGGTTATGGTTATTATGGTTTGAATGTGGATGTGCCCCCACAGGTCCATGTGTTAAAGGTTTGGTCTCTAGGGTGGTATTCTGGGGAGGTGCTGAGGATCTTTTAGAGGAGTGGCTGTGGGGAAGACTTAGACCTTCTAAGAGGATTGTGGGACCCAGATCTCTTTCTCTTTCTCCCTTTTGTCCCTGGTTTGTGATGTGGGTGAATTTGCTCTGCCACATAGACTGCCACTTCTGTCTGGCACTGCCCAACCAGAATCCCAAAGCAATGGAACCCACTTGACTGTGGAATCTCTAAAACTCTGAGCTAAATGAACATTTTATTGTCTAAATTATTATTATTATTATTATTATTATTATCATTTGTACCAGGGGTTAAACTCTCAACCTCATGTATGCCAAGCAGGCCCTTGTGCTGCTGAGCTAAATCCCTAGCCCTAAATTATTTTTTTAACATAGTAATGCAAAGCTAACACAATAGTCAAGAAATAGTGTAAAGAAGATTTCCTTATGGATAAGCCTTATTACTGCTATTATTTAAAAGTTGATGGTAAACATGGGAGAAATAGGAAGGCCTCCTAACTCAGACATCACCTTTCTGGCCCCCCTCTCACAGCTCTGTCAGGGGGGCTGCAAAGCACCTTTCCAACATGTAGTCCTGGGCTGTGCCTTGCTGTCCCTCTCACTTAGGCAGCCCGGGGGAGGCCTGAGATCACCACGTGAAAGGTCTGTGTCCTCAGGTCTCACCCGCAGCCACTTGCCCCTGGAGCCAGTAGGCCTCGTTTTGCCAGATTGAGGTTCTCATCGTCCCAATTAGCACCTATGTTCAGATACATGCAGATAGCTCATAAATAATAGATTTTTGAGTGCCACATATCAAACTCCATCTACTTCTCTAAAACTCTAAGTTTCCCATCTCAGTCCTCCAGAGACAGGAAAGCAGGCACTTTCAAGGACCCACTGTTTTTCTCATAATACTAAAGCTCACATCACAATATCTCATAGAATTTCCACAGCAAACCTCTAGGTAACACTTTAGAACACCCTTGGGTTTAATATTTTAATTTTATCACAATTGATTTCTTAGAGCTTTTTTTTTATGTTTAGAACAAATAGAGATACTCTGTGTTGTTTTTGGACTATGCTGATATAGCGTTTTTTGAAATCTTGAGAATCCAAATGCTACGAGAGACCTGGGATTCATTTCTCCCCCTTGGGGAAAAACTACATTACAGCTCTTGGCCAGGCATTGTATGCCTGAACCCTTTATGAGTACCAGAGCTCTATTTCTTCATTCACATGCAGCCTGGGCAGGAGAAAGGGAGGGAAGACTAGAGAGGGGTAGAGAAACGGCAATGCCAAGAAAGATGCAGTGTTTCAGACGTGGAAAGATTTGTTTTATGGCGTTATCTCCATTAGAAAGTTGTATTGTGCATGGGGAGAAAGAAGCCATCAAAAAGCAAATTCTTTAAAGCACAAATATTTTTCACACACCACACTGAGTTTAAGGAAGTTGTTTTTTTAAAGAATTGCAATAAGGTATAAAGAAATCTAGAGATCAGTTAAATGATGGCCCAGGACAGAAGGTCTAGTTAACCAGGCTTCTTATCTTCTTGGCTCTTTTTCTTTTCCCCAGGCAATGGCCCACACCATAGTCAATGTTTCACTGTGTAAAGTGTTGTTTTGGGCTCAATCTACCAGTCATACTCTCTCAGCCTTGCCCATTTCTTTGTGCAGTCCTTGCTGCACTGACCTTTACTTGGTCCTTTTCCTCTTCCTAGTAGGCTTTTGCCAGCTCACATAGTACAGCTTGACAGCCTTGAGCACCAGGTATGGACCTCATGCCTCCTGCTTCTTAGGAGGCTCTGGGCTTTTCTTAGGAGATATTGGTAGGGACCATAAAGGAACCACTCACCACGTGGACATGTGCATCCCACAAATGCTCTGTGGGAGAATCACTGACAAGCAGGGTTTTGGGCCCAGGCATAAATGCTGCCCTCCTTCTTCTTTGTTCATTGATTAGAGATACACTGCATATGGACCTTTAGGTTATCCCCAGGATCCAACTTTCCAGAGCAAGAAGCTACTCCATGGCATATCTTTGCATTCATTATCCTTCCTTTTGACACAGTCATAATGTTATGCAAAAAAGTTGCAGGTTGGAGACAGGCAGCTGGGGGATACTTGAAAAGCAAAGAAGATGTGCTTTTCCTTCATTTTCTTAATCATTCACTATAGATAAGATTCTCACAAGCTTGTGGTTTCAAACTTTAGGTTGAAAGGACATAAAATCCTTTTAGAGTGCTGATAAGGTCCAGGGCTCACATAAAGTTCAGACCATTAGTGAAGCATTGACAAAAAATTGAAGGTCTCAAAATAGGCTAAATGAAAGCTTTCACCCAAGAAGTAAGCAGGGACCCACTTCTCTCTAACATAGGTAAATGCAACCTATTTTATTTGTACAAGAACAAAAACAGGGAGACAGAATTCTGGGGCTTTAACTGCTGCTCATTAAAAAAAGTGATTTGTGTTTTCCCCTGGGGCAGCAAGGGACTTAAAAGTCATTTTTGTTATGAATCATAACTCTTTATTGGGCTTACAGATGCCCATTAGGTAACTAAAAGCAGAATAAGGTTTTACTTTCATTTTGCATGCTTCAGTGCTGTAACACTTGGGTCAAATCTCTCCTCAGCTCTACATACAGATATTTAAGGAGTGACTGTTTAAAAGCTGGTAAAATAAGGTTAATTAGCCCTATATTTCTGTTTGCCTGTTTATTTGTTGTTGTTTTTTGTTTGAGAAGGAGTCTGCTATGCAGTTCAGGCTGGCCTCAAACTCACTGTGTGACCCAGGCTGGTCTCAAACTCTCAGAGGTCTTCCTACCTCAGCCTTTGAAGTGCTAGGATTATAGGATTATACTATACCGTGCTCAGCAAGCCCTAAATTTATGTAATCTTATCCACTTCAAGATTTGAGACACCAGCCAGGAGATTTCCAAGGATATTTAACTATGCCCAAGAAGCCTCCAGCCATTGTCCTGGACCTATAATCACCTGGAAATGAAATCATCCCCCGGCTAGGACTAAGATACCACACCACCACGACACAGATAGCTATCAAACAGACCCCAGACCACCAGCTGACCTCCTACCTTGACAGGTAGACCAGTCTGAATTCCTGTGTGTACCTCCTTTTGCTCCCTAAGCTAGAGCCCTTTGCTATCTTTCCTGCAACTTTCCAATTAAGACTTTTTCCTGTAAATTTGTGATTTAGTTTTAATTTTCATTATTACTAAAAGCAAAGACCCAAGCTAACTGGTGACATGCTCCTGTTTGTTTTTGTTTTTTTTCCTCAGTCCCTTACACTTGCTCACCAGGCCACACCCCCATGACTCCCTAAGACTTAGGCCTGGTTTGCCATGGTGGCTCCTGTTTAAACTGTAGTCATACATGACTTGAGACCATATTCATAAGTGAAGTAAGTCAAACTCATGTGTGAGTACCATATTGTCTCCCTAGTGTAAGAAACTGAAAAAGTATAAATGATCCAAAATCTACAATAAATACTTTGTAAAGATAAGAAACTGCTCAAAGAGGAAAAGTAATTGAGACAGGGGAAAGGAAGAAAGAAGGAAGGGAAAAGGAAAAAGACATAAAGTTGTATATACATATACATAGACAGTTCAAATGACTATACTACTGAATGTATTAGTTATTGGAAAAGAGCAGTTAATACTCATATGATTAGATCAATTTTACATGTCTATATCTGTTAATCTAAACAATCCTTCTGAAGGTAACAATATACAATATTGCAACCATTGTCCAATTCCTATCATCTTGTTTTGTAAACCTATACTGTTATTGTATTGGATTTGTTGTTGTTGTTGTTTGTTTGTCTCTTTTGATATTTTTCTTTACTGTCTTTTTTCTCTTAAATAAAAAAGTTTAAAAAAATAAACTGACATAATTATTAATAACTTCCCCATTTATTCTCCAAATTGTCCTATTGGATGATCAGTTGTATGGTCTGTATAATTATCTGCTCTATATCTGAAATACAGAGAATTTTAGAGGAGTAAAATCTACCCAGGTGAAATGGGTCCAAGACTGTGAGTGGGGTAAAAGTATGTGTAGTGGTGAAAAGGCACTGAGCGCCTAGACTGTAGGCTCTGTGGCCCTTGATAAACACTTGGTTTGAAGCAGTGGACAATGGAAAGATCCTTACCAGTCATTTACATGACAGCAGATGATCATGCAGTGCTCAATGCAGTGAATAACTGCATTATATAGAATGTTTAAAAGTATGGAAGAGACAGAAATCAAGTGATGAAGGGGTTGACTGCAGTTTCAAATAGGGTGGTCAGAGTAAGTGTAATTGAGAGTTGGATATTAAAGCAAACATTTTGAAAAAGTAAGGGAGTTAGCATTACATGGGAGGGAAGTATCACTCCAGGCAGAGGGAAGAGGCAATAAGGCAAAGACCTGGAAGGAATGTTTAAGAAATAACTAGGAAGCTGATGTGGCTCCAGAGGAGTGAGTGAGGGTAATGTCATAGACAGCAGGCCCAAAAGACAATGTGAAAAGTCAATTCATGAACATTCTGTTCCCTGCCATCCGACTAAGAACCCTATGCTGATTGACTCAAGCCTAGATTTCTAAACCAGTTACTAGGAAAAGAATCATAAAACTACAATTGCACATTTAGTTTGTACATCTCAGAACCTACCTTAGGTCAAACTTGAACCCTCAAGACTCAGTGCTGCTATGTGATCGGGAAAGATGGAAAAGATGCTGGGACTGACCTAAAATTTCCTCCTCTGTGACTAAAGCTTTGGAAACATTCCCTAGATAATCTTCAAAGTTTGAGCCTTATTCTTGACCAAGTAACTTCTCTGTATTTGGTTTTTGACTACTGGATGTCATCAAGCCATAGAAATTAGAGGGAAAAAGAAAAAGGCACAGATGATATGAAAAGTTGAAGAGACAGACAAAGAAGAGTTTACTACTAGTACTCATTTCTACTCTGGTTGACTCTGTGAGCTCTTCGAGTTCTTACCAGCTTTTGTTTCTTTGTGACCTAGCATCTAGGAGTGGTTGTCCAGGAAAATTAGAACTAACTCTATTCTTGCTGGCCTCCTGTTGTCTCCCCACTCACTGTTATCTCAGATTAACTTGAAAAAAATAGGCTCTAAAATGTGTGTTTAGAGATGATCTCAATGCTAATCAGTATCCTTGGGTCTCAAATATAGAAACTGAGCTCATGAAAGGACAAGGAATTGCTTGCATGCACCCCCATGGAAATTCATTTTTCCACACTTTTAATCCAGTTTTCTGTCTACAACAACACAAAATTTGCTGCTAGTCAACTTTTTGAAAATTCGTCTGTTAATGCAGATTCACTGTATCTTAGCTGTGAACATTAAGAATAATTTTAAGAATATTTAGATTATAACAGATGACTCCTATAAATAGAAGAGATTACCCAAAAATTGAGTCATCAAGGTTAGGTCTTTATTGCCTACTTAGAAGCTATACAGGGGACACTAGGAAGGTGCAGGATATCCACTAGTATGAGCACTTACTCCTGGAAATGAGTATAAATGGAGGTAAAATTCTATTACAGAGTTAAGAAACTCTAATAGCAATGCACATTAGACCTAGAGACAGACATTTGAGTTTTTCCTGACAAGTCTGTCATTTCTCTGTGACCTTGAACCAAGGCCTCTCCTCTCTCTGAACTGTAAATAGGGGCAGTAGAAATAAGTTTACCATACTTTCACAAAAATTAACTTAGAAATACATGTGGAAGTGGTTTGTGACCGTAAAATCCTCTTACAAATGAAAGGAGATACTATTTTTAAGTGTAGACTGTGGCATGTTGCTCTAGTAGAGGAATAGTGACCCATGGTCCTCATTAACTTAGGTTGAAGATGAAATAAATTATTGTAAATAGTTTATTGCTTCAACCTACGAGCCTGATGAGACAATAATTTATAATGTAACTTACTTGTTGAAAGACTATTGAGGAGATTAGCCACCTTTCTGTTGCTGGGACAAAAATATCTGACATACACAAAAAAAGAAAGTGCTATTTTGAGTCACGGTTTCAGAGGTTTTAGTCCATGGTTGACTTGCTTCAAGGGAGAAGCATCATGGCAGAAGGGCATGAGGAAGAAAGCTGCTTACCGCCAGGCAAAACAGAAAGCAGAGAGATATGGAAAGATCTGAGGGTGGGAGGGTGGGGCTGGAAACAGCATGAACCTTTTCGAGGTAGATCCCCAGAGATCGAATTCCTCTAACCAGACTCCATCTCCTATTTTCCCATTCAGCTAATGAACTCATCAATAGACAAATCCACTGATGTTGTTAGCATCACCACGATCCAGTCACCTCCCAAGGCCCTACCTCTGAATACTACTGTGTTGGGGCTCAATTTCTCAGTGAAACAAGTCTTTGAGGAACACTTAATATTTAAACCATAACAGGGAGAGATGTTTCCCTGTTATACTTGCAGTTCCCTCCCTGAAACTATCTCACTTGTGTTACTTGGGAAGCACTTGGTAAGATCTGGATCTTGACACTCTGATCAAGGTTCACTGGTAAAGCAGGAATAGCGTCTAATGCCAGGAGGCAAAGCATGTCTGGCAGGTGGGAGATTGGAGAAGTTTCTGACCGAAACCAGAAACTCATTTGGTTGGGCAAGAATGTTGGTCCCTTACCACTAAAAGGCTTGGTCACTGTTTTTAGCAAAGTTTAGAAACTAGCGTCATAGAAAACACTGTTTCTGAGTACAATGTACATAATGTACGTGGTTCTAAAATTGGATTGCTAAGATTCGAATACTGATATTATTAAGTTTTAATGCTATATCCCCTGCAACTTATTAAGTACCCCTGATAATTAGTTATTTGTCAGTAAAAGGAGGATAATAATAGCCCTAAGATTTATTTTGAGCATTAGCTAATTTATAAAAGTTTCTTAGGTTTCTACCTAACCTATAGTGGGTAAATTCTCAATACCCCTATAAAATTACTCAAGTAGATTTGTTTCTCTGTATGTAACAATAAATGTGAATATTATATATTAAGGCATAAGTATTATTCCTTCTTGTATTTGAATATTAGTGTAAAAGAGTGGAGGGGACTGACCATAAAGCTCAATTTAAAAATCACTCCAACAGAAAAAGTAGCTAAAAAGATTACTTTAAAAAAATACATGAAATTAGCTCAGCATACTTTTAGCTAGATTGATGTTTTATTAAATGATAACTATCTTTTACTTGTGTTTTTCTTCCATTTTACCTTCTTTGTGAAATCCCATTTAGAGCATGCAGGTTTTATTTTCCAAAAATTTTGTTTCTGAGAGTTTCTGTAAGGCCAGAGTAAAAGATCACCTTGCCAAAATTTTTGCATGTCACTCAAGAAAATATCAAAATAGGCTCAATTAGAGGATCCGAGAGCAAGAATCAGTGCCAAGCCTGAGCATTATATCATGGGATTTCAGTCCCTCTTTTTACCTAAAATTATAATTTCTGGACTCAAATTCTGCTACTTCACCTCCACAGGGTTCTCAGTTCATGAGTCACCATGGAAATAATTTGCATACCTTCCCCTTTTCTGTGCCAGGGCTTTCAGTGTGAAGATAATCATCCAGACATTCTGAGCATGCTTCATCCCCACCAACGTCTTGGTGAGCAGGAACAGCAGATAGCTGTTACCCATTAGTTAAGTATTGTCTTCAGAGCCTCGTTTTTGAAGAGTGGAAGAATCTTGCCTATAGTCTACAATCCACTAATGTGAATCAAAGGAGAAACAAAAAATAGTCACTGTCTCTATAATGGCTAGTTGAGATTGTTTCTCAGCTTCATTGGAAAAGCATAATAGGAAAGTGAAAAGTTTGCATGAAAGAAAGAAAGAAGAAGGAGAAAGACCTTCAGGAATCTTGAATGATAGAGGTTAAAGGAAAAGCATTTGTATCTTGCATTGAAACCACTAGGAAAACCAAAGAGCAGTGCATCTTCTCAGTACATTCCCAGAGGGCCAGCCCTTCATCCTCCTCTGAATCACAGCAAGTTGCACTCTGAAGAACAACCCACCAAATTACCTTCCCTTGTGGAACTAACGATTTGAATACATTGTGAAGAATTATTGTACAAAGTATATTTTGCTCGAATTCTGAATAATTACTGTACAAAGTATGATCTTGCTCAAATTCTGAACAAGTGGAAGCAGATGAACCTCAAGTGACATCAAAAGTTTTTTCTATCACTCCAGTAATCACCACCTCACTGTGGACTCATAATTGGAAGATAAAATAAAATGCTCTGGGTAGGTGTAATGGTTGATACATTGTGTCAACTTGAGACCTTTAGAAGCTTAACTAAGTGATTCAGCAAAGAACCAGGATCTTCACTTTGTAAACACACTGAATCTGTGCAAGAGGTGGGCAGGGAGACAGTGTGGGTGTAAAGGAGCCAACCCAGGGTGGAGAGCCTGCATACAAAATAAGGGAGGAAAAGAGGTTTGCTCTTCCCCTCCTGATGCTTTTACTGTCTTCTGCCACCTTGAAGTGCTTCCCCTGTGCCATGCCTCCCTGCTTTGGAGCCTGCTGATTATGGACTGAAACCTCCACAAACTGTGAGCTAAATAAACCTTTTATTCCTTAAGTTTGGGTGCCAGGTATCTTGTCTCATCATCAAGAGAAAAGGAATCTGCAAAGTAGGTTTGGACAAATCACTTTGCCAGACTTCTCTGTGACAGGCAGTGCTCTTAAGTCTTGAAGATTTTCATCATAAAACCTAGTAGGTACCACTTCAGTTTTGTATTTCCTTTTATGCATATAAGTAATATTGCTATTAGTACATGTTTGCAGTATATAATGAGTACAATCATTTTGGGAAATGGGTACATGTACATAACACAACTTAATTCTTTTTCCATCCCCTTTCCCTCCTCTTGCTACCGTTACTTCCATTCAACTATTATCAAAGAAATTCTTCTAGTGAGTTCATGATTAAGGTCAGTTACCCCAAAGTGGGTAGAAAAACTAGCATGCATTTATTTCTCTTTCTTGTTCATAATTTCACAGATATGTTTGTCTTGACCATGGATCTTAGCAACTTCAGGATACAATATTTTCTTTCCTTATTTAGTCAGGAACTTTCACTTTTCACTTGAAGCATTTTATGGCTTGGCTTTGATATATCCAAATTGCCAGTTTCATTATTCTTGTGCTTTGTGACCATTGTTAAGTAAAATAAGAATTTCTTGAACATAAATATGATAATGTCCTGATAATGAGTCTAATAACCAAGATGAGTCCTAAGATATTTTGAGAGAAAGAGAAAGACAGTACTTATATGACTTTTTAACAGTAGATTATTATAATTGGCCTATTGTATCTTTTTTTAGTGTCAGTCGCTTGCTGGGCCTAATTTATAAATTAAACTTTATAATAGGTTTGCATGTTTAGAAAAATGTAGTAGTATATATATGAACTATCTGTGGTTTCAGTCATTCACTGGGAGTCCTGGAGCATATAAGAAGCAAATAAGATGGCACTATTTGTCATCTCCTGCCAGGTTACTGAAACAGCCTTGTATGTGTTTCAGTGTTTCCAACTTTTCTCCTTACCAATCTAGTCTCCTTTGGACAAACTCAAATAAAAGAAAATCTAATTTTGACCTGATCAAACCTATTCATAATTATTCATGTTTATAAAATTTTTAATGGGGAAAAACCTAAAACTGATTTTTAAATCTGCAAATAAAATTGCTTTTACGGTAAAATCTCAAATAAAAATAGAAAAATATTGGAAATGAAATTTTAAATATATACCTCTATATAATAATATTATGGATGTTCTACAATGAGCACGTATTGATTTTATAATGAGAAAAGAGTAAATTTTTAATGTCTGTTACAAAAATGAAGCAAAATGCTGTGCTATGATAAAATTCACCCATTGTCTCCTCACTAACATGGTACACTATAAAGATGAATAATCAATTTTATAGGAAATTTTTTCTTGGATAAAAGGAAAGAGCCATTATATAGAGCACAAATGTCCTTTTGTATTATTCATTATCATCCTCCTAATGAAATTGAAGCCTAAAGTAAAAAGTTAAAAATCACACATATATGCACACACATATTTTGTGTACATGAATGTGAATATGCACTCGTGTGTGTTGTAGACATGTCAAAATCATCATATAAAACCCATCTCTATTGAATATCGTTTCCTAAGAATAGAGAAAACAGAGGTCCAGGGAAGTTCTATAATCTTTGCTTGGTTTTCCAGTAAGTACTGCTTCATGAACATTATTTAGTGCTCCTGACAGTAGCGCTCTGTTAGTTCACTGATCTCTGCTACCTGTCAGATAGAAGAATGGCACAGTTTTCTAATCTTCAAGTAAGATTGATTGGGTTAAAATTTATTGGAATTATTTATTGTTCTGGCCAGTCTTTAAAATCTAAGAAATGAAAAATAGTCTCATCCAATTAAAAGAATGTTTTTTGTCTACCCTTGGAAATGAGCATCTTTTCCTGGTTCCAATTTTCCTGCTCTGGTCCAGTTTATGACTCTCTTGGTGCTTAGTTGATTTGAACTGGCAGATGAGTCATGCTCAGAAATTCTGCCTCTCTAGACAAAGACTTAATAAGGATCCATCTTCTCTGTCTCAATTTTAATGTAATTTTTTCCCTAAGTGACACAGTTAGACATTAGAGGGAAAAAAAAGGAAAAAATGTTATTTCTCGCTAAATTCATGGTGAGATTTATATATCTACACACACACACATTCACACACACCACACAGAGAGGACCACACACATATATAAGGCCCCCCAAATCCCTAGTTTTCTCTCAATCTTAATCTATTCTTCTGTAGACTTCCTACCTACAAATTATTAAATACCTAGTTGGTATTTCCACTCTAACTTTTCCCTCTGTACTTAATGACCTGTCACCCCAACCCCGTGAAGAAGTACCAAAATAGTAAATGGATTTTAAGGTAAATTTTTAAGGTAAACTTTCGCTCACCTTATTTTACATGTTGTTTTCTATCTCTAGTTGAATGTGAATAAATCATTTTTAATGATGTTGTAAGTGATTACAGTGTGTATTACTGTCAAAATGATGTGTTTTCACAAAGAACCATCATGTGAGTACCTCTTTCATCTTAGCAGTATTGAGTACAAACTTCTCCTTTTCTAAATGATTGTTAATACATAATAGCAGCCACACTTAGCTATGCTGATGAAATTATCAGTCACTTCATCAAAGGCTTCAGAAAAAAAAATAAAATTAAGCTTGAGTTTTTCTTCTCAGCAGAAGAATGAGTTCCAGAAACCAATTTGACTCTAACTTTTCATAGAATTATGGCATCACAGGGAACTCAAGACTAAGAAATTTTTGTTAAATTGGTTTATACTTTTAAAGAAATTTGTATTTTGAGGATTTCCAATCTGTGCTGCTATTTAAAGGACTCCCAAATTATCTACTTGATAGGAAAAGTTTCTAAAGAATAGCCTGGAAACCTTGACTAAACACAGTTGAGAAAGTTGATTTCCTGGGCCAGCTACAGGAAGAGAATAAATTCCCAAATACTAAGAAACTGTTTGAGATTTCTGGACACGCATGTAAGGCTTATTATTTTGGATTTAAAAATGTTTCTCTTTTCTGAAGTTTTCACTTATACATTAGATTAGGAAAGAAATGAAGACAGGAGTGTGGTAGATGTGAAAAGATGATAGAGGCCGTAAACTGGGAATCCAAACTGAAATATTATTGAAACCAGGATATCAGAGGAAATAAGTAGAATAGATAGAAGAATGGGAAGTTTGACATTTGAGATTGTGTGTGTGTGTGTGTGTGTGTGCACATATTGATAACAACGAGGTCTAGAATATGACCATTACCATGAGATAAGGTCATTGGAGAGAAAGGCCAATTATCCACAAGGATATGAAAGTCAACAAAAATTAAGACTAGAGTAGTGTTGATGAAATGACAGTGAATCTGATACTAATATCTTTGAGGGATGAATGGGATAGCTGGGTACTGGTAGATAACTAAAAGAAGCAGGAATCCTGTGTAGTGTGGTCTGATAGCAAGAGCCTTGGAAGAGGTGAGGGTTTAAAGGTAGGAAACAGATTCAGTGATCTGGAAATAAATGAAGAATAAGAAGCTTACCTTATCTTACCTTATCTTAGGTCCATTTTTAGGTAGAGAGTGTGTTCTGGTTTATATCTAAAGTGTTCCTCAAAATTCTCATGTGTGTTCACATGTGATTAGACCATGAGGATGCTATACTCTGGTGGATTCAGCCATAGATGACTTCAGTGGCTGAATGTGTTTCTAGGAAGTAGGGCCTTCTTGGAGCTGGGTCACTGGGGGCATTAACTGAGGGATGTCCTGGCTCCATTCTTCTTTCTCTGTTTCTTGGCTACTGTGGATGTGGCAACTTCTCCTCCACCATGTCCTTCTGCCATAGCATTTCTGTCTTGAAGCCAGTTGACACTGACCATGGACTGAAATCATGAGCCAAAGTAAAAGTTTCCTCCTTTAAATTGTGGATGTTGGGTACTTTGTTCAGTGACTGAAAAATGACGAAGACAGTATGAGAATAAAAACTGTCCCACTTGTTAAAACTTCAGGAGGGAGATGAGTTGTGCCTTTGGGGTATGGTCAAGTTTCCGTTAAAAAAGAGAAAGTGGAAGGATAAAGAGAATTTTGAGGTGTTCTAGAGAATGCCGGGAAAAATTTGGAAATCTAGAAGGCATAAGAGATGGAGTCAGATTAGGAAATGCACAGATTAAAGAGGATGATGGTGGTGTGCCTTCCTGTTCAGTGGCTTAGTGGTGGGCTCATCCATATTAACAGAATAGCGGTTGTCATCCAACACCCAGTCCAGAGCCAAGGACCTATCAAGTTTACTTCTTGCCTTCTTGCACACTCTTAAGTCTTCATGTCGCTCTGTTGCTTTCCCAGACTCAGAATTCTTGTGCGATTCTATAAAATGGGGAGTTAAATAGAACCAGAACACAAAAGAGGTTGATGCATTGCGCTCAGTGTCCCAGCGGTTTGAGTGTTGGTCCCTCACTGACGCATTTATTCAGTAAATCTTATTGGGCCCCCATCGTGTACGTGCATTAGACTGTGTTGGATTAATGCTACTTCCTGTCCTCATACAGAGACCTGCAATTATGCATTAGCAATTTGGTGTGACAGATCCAACCCCCATGCTATCTTTAAGTGCTTAGCAGCAAAAGGAAGAGATAACCAACTAGCAGGGAGTGGGGAGCAAGGCAAAGGACAGTGTCACAGAGGAAGGGAGGACGATGCTTTGAGTTTTAAAGAATAAGTAGGAATATGTTAGTCAGACAGGGTTGGTGGGACTATTGTTGGCAGAAGAATTACATACTTATTCAACATTGTAGAACTATAAATGTGCCTTGTGGAGTGCAGCAAGTAGTGTTTGGAGTGGAACACATATTCAGAGGAGTGAGTAGAGGGAGATGTTCCCAGAGAGGCAGCCAGAGACTGGTTCACAGAGAATCTGATTTCTTTTTCTTTTTCTTTTTTTTTTTTTTTTTTTAGACAAAGTCTCACTATGCAGTTCAGGCTGGTCTGAACTCACTATGTAGTCCAGGCTGGCCTCGAACTTGCAGCAATCCTCCTGCCTCAGCCTCCCAAGTGCTGGGATTACAGGCATGTGCCACCACGCCCGGCTAAGAGTCTGATTTCATATGCCAAGGAGCTCTGGGCCCATTGGAGGAGCCCAGGAGAATTGACCATGGCTTCCAGTCTTCTGGCATGGTGTTTGGAAGGAGTGGAACTTATTTAATGTAAAGGATAAAACATTTATTTTACTTTAATCATAGAATTTGGTTTAATTTAGATCTGCATATGTACATTTTATACACAAGTGAAATGGTTAATTAGAATGCTTTAGAAACAATTGGTCCATGGGCTGGAGATATATCTCAGTGGCACAGTGCCTGACTGGCAAAGGAGAGGTCCTGAGTTTAATTCTGGGTACAAAAAAAAAAGAAAGAAAAAGAGAAAGAAAGAAAGAGAAAGAAAGAAAGAAAGAAAGAAAGAAAGAAAGAAAGAAAGAAAGAAAGAAAAGAAAAGCAACAATTGGTTAGTACCTGCATCTGGAGCTTGGTAGGAAGTAAAAGGTAAAAATACAGGCTTGTACATTTGGAGGGCTCGAAGGGTTCCAATAAATAATACCTGTCTTCTCCACCTGAGTTCTGAATAAACCAAAAATAAAATATAAGAGAAAGGGAGAAAGAAGATCAAACTGATACAACTCACAGTGGAGAAAATGACTCCTATCTATGGACAAATAGGCTCTGCATTGCTGAGCATCAAAATTGCCTTCCCAGTGACAAGTAAGCTTTCACAAACTGATAGATAACCATAGATGAGACGAGAAAAGCTCTGAGCCAACCATACCCAGTGTATTCTTTCCATATTTCCCAATTTAATAACTTACTCAGCTACCAAAGGGTTGAATAAATGGGAAGATAGAAGGTACCAGAGGGTTTTCCTTGTGGGGACATTTCCACATGGAAGGAAACATCAGGCAGAGAGAAGCATCCTCCCCACTGGGCACTTTTTAATGAAATCAGGCAAACAGAGGGTGCAGATGATAAGGAACCCACAAGAAATCTGAAGCAGGGACTCTGGAGTGCTATCCTAGGAGAAGGTGAGTTGGGGATGGGTTGGGTGGACAAAGAAAAGGCAGATGTCAAGGGGAGTAAGGTTTTCTCATTTAACAGAATGAAGCTCATCCTCCGTCAGCCCAAAAGCTCCCTTAAAGTGATGGTTTTGTTTTAATAAAAATCTGACTTCACACATATCAAGATTTTCAAAGAATTTCATATACATTTTAAGATTAATACATGTAGAATACTATAAGATGAACAGTATTTTACTAAATCCCAAGTTCTGACAGCAAGCTTATAGACAACACTATCTTGATGTATATAGTTATAAAAGCAGATGTGAATTATCTTTTCTGATTCTTTTATTGTTTAAAAGAAGTTATAGCTCCTGAGATTCTAATAACACAATTAAAAGAAAGCACAAGATCCTCTTGATAAGAATGAAATAATTGTGGAAATTTATTTGAGTATTTGACTTAGCGCCATTCTAATTCTGTGACATGATTTGGTTCTTTAGGACTCTTTAATACCGGGAACAATTCAAAGCTGGAATAAGAGTCATAAAATATTTAAGAAAGCATGTATTTTGCATCAGTGCTAAGTTGTGATTTATATGGTCATTTCATCAAATCATTCAAAAGTAGCATTTAAAACAAGAAAGCTGAAAGCTGAACCTCAGGGTTTTTTTTGTTTTTTCCCTCAAATATGTACTTGTCCCTGGTCTGCGGCAGTACCCCTCCAACATTCCTTAGGCCTTAATTAAATAAGAGCAGGAGAGAGCATTGGGCTTGAGTTCAGGATAAATATCCTCAACTTGAACAAGAGATGTTGCTTTAATGACTTGGAATATGTCCAGAAAGCTCAGACTGGCTAGCAGGCAAATCTGACAGCTACTGGAACTTGCAGCAATAACATTCTAACCAATTAAAAATTGAGCTAGAAATAATGGTTTGTCACTGAATGGCGTTTCAGAAACCAATTGGTCCCGATTAACCAGAGGATTAACTTTTCTAACTGAATTTAAAGGTCACAGGAAACTGACTTTAATGAAAGAGAAAAGCATTCAATTAGATGAGGAAAACTTACCTATAGAAATTAGGTTAATAAATCTGGCTATGTTATTTATAGACAACTGATACAATTGCTGTCTTATTTTATGGCAGGACTTCATAATCAAAGTAAATACATTCATTATTTTTTAAAAAAGTAAATGAGCAATCAGTTACTTCTTAGAGATTTCTGTAACGGAAGGGCCTAGGTCTGGGTTTCCAACATCCACAAGTGTGTGCATATTCACCTTAGCAGGTAAGACCAGTCTATTTCTGAGTGATTCTTAACTTTGATGGAATCAAAGTCAAGTTAATGATTTGACCTTAGACCTATGGGGACACCTGAGATGAGTTCTCTGGATGATATTTGCGTGGGTAAAGCCACAGCTGTTGCCCATTCTCCTCAGGGCCACTAAAACCACTATGTGTGTTAAGGGAAAAAAAAAAACACTCCAGTGCCCTCGGTCCTCCTTGCAAACTGTTCATTCATTGGATTGGTGTTGACTTCCTCATTGAAGAGACCACTCCTTAAGGATCACTCTTCCTGTAGTACCTAATCCCACAGTATTCACCCCTGCAGGAAACTGTCGCCCATCAACCCATCCTACCTAAACAAAAGTAGCTTTCTATAGAAGGAGAAATCTTGAATTATACCTTAGTTGAATTACTGGTGTGCAGTTAAATGGTAAATGGTCTCCACTTAAAGTTGTTTCCAATCTTATCACAGTGTCTAATGCATAGTGTGTTTGGCAAACATTTTTCTAGAGAAGGTGGGGTTGGGTAAGATTTAAAGAGAAAGGGGAAAAAAAAAGATTAGTCTGAGGGAAGCAAAATATTGCTACCAACTAGAGGAATTCAAATGCCCAATGCATTCAGTCAGTTTCAGCCCTCCTGCCATTTTTTCATGGAACTAGACTTAGGTGAACTGGATTTGGTTATAAAGAGCACTTTGCATCAGAGTTATGTGAAAGACCTTGTAGAGATGGTACCTTAGTTGGTTAAAGGGAACCTTTTGATCCCTCTCTGATATGTGTCCACAGCTCCCAGAAAGAATTGGTTGATCTTACACAAGCCAAGCAAGGATTACCCTAGACCTATCAATAGACACGCAGGGCACAAGTAGTTTCCTCAACACTCCCATCTTGCTGGCTGCTTCAGTCTGCAGTCTAGCTTGAAAGCACCTCATGATGGAAACTGGATTTTGTGCCTATATCCAGGAGTGATTTTCAATTGATGAGCACTGGTTTGGATGACTGTTAGGACTGTTTCATACCAGTGGTTAATACCTGCTGCCAAAGCATCCTCCCCCAGCACTCATTGCTCCCCACCTTGCTGCCTAGGCCTTCCTTCAGTATACAACAGCTAAAGATTGATGCCTGACCCAGGAGGGCCCTCCAGGACTCTGAGCCACCAGTATCTATTCTTAGGGGTGCATTGTTGCATAGTTTTCACATTGCTCCATCTTACACGTGTGCTGTGTTCTTAGCAGTTATTCTACGCTTTTATGGGTTTGCTCCTTATTAATTCAGCTTACAGAGCTCATAATATGGACTTTTGTTTATTGGACTCACATTCAGTGAAGCAGTTGGTTAACATCTTGGGTCCAAATACGCCAAGACTGGGCCCATATATCCCAGAGTGAGATTTGTTACAGTTATCTGGTTTATTCCACTGCAAAAGCAGTTAGACCAATTTTATTTGTATAAAATGCACTTGCTTGACTAAATTATTTACATTGGTCAGATAGGGAGATTAAATTAACCAGACAACTGTAAATCTCACTTTTTTCTAAGTATGATCTTGAGAGCTTACTTGGAGGTTCTAGCAGGGGAGCCCAGCTACGCCTATCTGCTTGACTGAGGAAGCAGTCCTCCTCTGTCAGGGGTGGTCGCCCTCTTGGACCGAGTGTTCAACTTTGAGAGGGACACACACAGAGCAGTGAGCGAGGTATGGGACACCTGTCTGGCCAGCTAGATCAGCCTAATCAACCCTGGCAGTCAATGGGGTGACAGATGTCACAGTCACATCACCGTCACATCCATTTCTAGGTATAATCTTATTGTTAGCATTTCATAACAAAAGTAAATAAAAAATAAATATACATTTTGAACAGTCCTAGCATTAGGAAAATTACCTTTGTCAATAGTTCATTTTCCTAAGCTAGAAAATTTTCTTCCCTTTTAAACCAGTTTTGCCCAAATCGTAAGAAATAACTATGATCTAATTAATCAACATTTTCATATTTTAAACCAATAGTAAAAAACAAACAAACAACAAAACAACAACAACAACAAAAACCCACTTACTTTTCTAGCAAATCTCCATCTCAAACTAAAATTATCTCTCATGGTTGGTGACAGGATGAGGCTGAGTAGAATGGTGTTTGGTCCATTTTGAGAATCAACAGAGCTACAGTTGATAGATATTTCTAAAATCTCATTCAAGAAACACAGATTGAGTTACTGTTATGGGCCATACCATCTTTTTGGTTGTGCCAATTAAGCAATGAGCAAAACATAGTCTTTTCCTTCCTGAAGTTTAAAAATAATCCTGAACTGCTATAATGTTTACTGCAAAAGAATCAGAAATTCCTTCAAAATTTGAGAAATCTAAAAAAGATTCTGCTAAGTTATTCTTAATCTTATTTTTCTTTCATTCTAGTAATCATAGTTTCCATTCTAGTTTCTGGAAACAAGTAAACCCAGAAAGAAGGAAAACAATCTCTACTTCTGATTGCTTTACTGTTTATTTATCTACAGATTGTTAGATGAAATTCTGGAACAATGTTAATAAATATTTTCTCATACATGTTTCATGAAAGAAGCACTGTTGCTGGCTTTGGTAAAATGCAGAGCTTAGGAGGATGTCTCCACAGGGAACCATCCTGGCACTGTGCTGAGTCAGCCCTCATCCTGGCTTCTCTGGGTAGGAAACTCTTGAACTTCTCTGTCAGTGGAACTTCTATCTTTCTGTTATATACAAACTAACTCCCTTTCTATATACCTCCTTATCCACATATGGTATTAAGGAAAGAATTCAAGATGTTATAGCTGTATTAGTTTGTCCATCAGCTTTAACAAAATACCATAAGTAGAGTTGCTTAGAAATATATTTCTCACTGTTCTGGAGGTTAGAAAGTCCAAAACCAGTGTGCCTGCCGATTCTGTGTCTGGTGAGGATCCACTTCCTCATAGAGGGCACCTTCTTGCTGTGTCTTCACAGATTGGAAAGGGCAAAGTAGCTTTCTGGGACTTCTTATATAAAGGCATTAGTACCATTCGATAGGGTTTTACCTTCATGATTTGACCACCTTCAAAGACCCTATCTGCCATAATGATCACTATGGAGATCACTACGGAGATCTCCAATCACTGTGGAGAACAGGTTTTAACATGAACTGGGGTCAGAGGGTAACACAAACATTTGAACCATAGGAACATCCCTGTAAAGACCAACACCTCCTTCAAAGCCTTGCTCAAATGCTCGAGTACTGCTTGCTCCAGGAGCTCTTCTCAGATTCTCTGGAATGTAATACATCTCTCTTTCCCATCTTTCATGATTCATACTTCCTACAGTTGATCTTGAGTTTGGGTTTTTTTGTGTGTGTGTATCTGCCTCTTCTAAAGTATGGGATTCTAGAAGGCAAAGGCAACATTTTAATAATTTTAAAAAATTTCTCAGAGTGTGTAACAATGAATTACATACAGTAGTCACTTAATAAATGCTAATGGAATGGAATGGAATAATTTAGTGTTAGTTCAATCCTTCATCATTGGCTTGAAAAATTGAAAAAGATTGAGGCAAGCTAAACCATATTCATGTCACAATGTTCTGTATCAGATATAAAGACTGTTCAGTGTATCCGTTGCAAGTTTCTTATAGAGCATTCCTTCAATTTATATATAGATATACTACATATTGGAGTGCTGAAGGGAATTACATGTGAGACACCCTATCTAAAGTATATGGAATTTGCAGAATTGTCTACACTTTATGGGTCCCCCAAAATGAGGGAAATAGAGTCCATCAAACTTTTTTTGAAAGCTACTGGAGAGGAATAAAATACAAAAAGGTAATCATGCAGTAGTAGTGGCGAACAGGCTTCCTAAGTTGTGTCAAACTGCCTGACTAGTTAGAGCCATGTTCAGGGCGTCTCCCCCGCTGGAGTCTCTCTGCTGCCTCTCTCTCCTTGCTGCCTTGGGAAGCTTACTCTCATTAAGAGGGATGGGAAACTAGCCACATCATTACATTCACTTAAGGCAGAGCTTAGCTGGCCAGTTTTGCTTCTGTCAGTAATAGGTGCCACATTGGGATTTTGAGCCCTTATTGGCATCATGGTTTAGGTTGGGATTTTTATTTGTCTTACTTTGAAATTTACATTTCTTCAGAACAACTAAAATTCACAAGAACAAACTAATTAATGGATTCCATTTTTGACAGCTACAAGAAGACGGATGAGAAAGTAACATGCTTCTGGCAGCGTGTTATCAATTGGGAGGCAACAGTGCATTCCCTCTATGTGGAACAGTGAGCTGGAACCGACACTGACAGATGACATGGCCCTTTGACAGTGACGCCTGTATGAGCTGACAGCTCCACTTGCAGTCAGTCAGGCCCACGCTTTGCAGTGGAATTTTAACGGGCTTGATTTGCAGAATATGCTTTGCCTACTTCTCAGCTTGTAGTAGAAGTGAATAAAAATTTCAAAGCATTCACATTAAAAGTGGATTCTAGATCTGTTACCCAACCTTCTTTAACCCTCAAAGCTAGCCGTAATAATAGTAAATAAAGCATAATTTTGGGAGGTGAGCTCAGTAGGATATCTGGGAAAGAGAAAATTCTTCACTCGAAGTTAGGTTTTCTGTTAAGCAAGGTAATTGATATATTAGTCAAAATCCTTTGGGAAGGATGAGATACCAAATTTCCCAAGGTGATTATAATTAGATCAGGAAAATACATACATGTGAAAAAGGAGATTAAGTTGTCTTATTATGATTTTAAAGCTTATTAATTGTATAGAAACTGTTTCCAACTATTAGAATATATTTTTCTTTGAAATAATTAGTCTTGCTTATTCACTGCCAAGTTTAGGTCATACTTTTTATTTTACCTTTTTGCCATTTATTCATTTTTTATCAAAATGTGCATAAAACTGATTTCCTCTGTGACTTTTGTAAAGTTGCTATTCTGTGTTTCAATTCCTTCTCCAATAAGATGTAGCTAATCACCCTGTCACCACCAACATTCCTCACAGGCTCAGAGCAAGAAATAAGAGCATGGGGGTTGCAAACTAGTGACTAGAAGGCCAAATTGGACTGGCAGGATATTGTAAACTTTTGCATTTGAATGCCCCTAGGCTGGGCAGCACCCTCCAGTTTACACAGCCTCTGCTCCCTGTCTAACACTGTGTCTCTTTGCACATTTATGTAGCTTGCCCGGGCCCTGAAGGCAATTGAGTCTGTGACCATGGCATCATCAACCAATGTATTCTCACTACTCCTCACCAAAATGCATAATAACCCACTCTGCTGGTTTCAAAAGATGCACCATAAATTGAAGAAATAAATAGAATGTATTGTGTAGACAGACAAACACAGATGAACTAGACAAGCACAAAGAACAGCTAAAGTGTAAAGGTACTAGTCACGTAGAATGAAAACTTTTCCAAGGGTGATAAACTAGCGCAGAGACACAAACACTGCAACAGTCCTCACTAGTCCTCTCCTTCTCCCCATACTACCTTTTTCAACAAAGAGACACAGGTTAGAGAGCAAAGACTGCAAAAATAAACAGATCAGGCAAAATTAAACAACACATATGCTTATTAAGCCATTTATGATAACCCAACTTCTATGGTTTGAATGTTTGACCCCTTCAAAACTCATGTTGAGATCTGATTTCTGTTGGAACAATATTAAGAGATGGGCTCCTTAGGAGCTCCTTAGACCCTGAGGACTCTGCCCTCAGTGGTGGGATTGTGCTATATAAAAAGGTACGTTTTGCCCTGTCTCACCTTCTTACCTTCCAGAATGTTACAAAAACACTTTTGTATTGGGTTTTTCAGACTTCACCCACAACGGATCCTTGGAGGATACTCAAAGCACACCCAAATTATGGCACACAATAACCTACACATCTGTTACAGTTATAAATGATTAAAGAAAACAACAGGGAAAGCATATAGAAACAAGAAATTTTTGAAATGTCTTGAAGAAGGAATGGCTTGTAATTTGGTAGAGGAAAGGATAAAATTGTTTTAGGCAAAGAGAAGAGTTTATGTAGAAGTTCAGATAGGAGAAAGACTTAGGTTATTGCTGTTAGGATGGAGCACATGCATTTCATAATGAGGAAAAGATAAGGCTGAGTTCCCTAGATTAACCACATATATAAAGCATTACGGCATGCCAATTTGAAAGGAAACACATTTCACAGGCTGTGCGCAAAAACCAAGTAAAATATAATGACCTTCCATTCGTTTTATGGTAATTAGACATTTATTTCATAAAGTAAGTACTGCTATTATACCATGACCCATGATAAAAAGGAAAACTTCTCAGTTTACATTTCACCCATCATAACCTTGAATATTAAAATAAACTTACATGCTCCATTAACTAGAAAATAATTCCCTTTCATGCTTTAAATTTGCCTAGGGTGTGGTTCACAGTGAGAACAAGTTAAGTTGATATGCTCAAAAAATTCTAATTAAGAACACAAGGTAATTTCAAAGGTATAATGTGTAATGTATTATTAGGATCATTTTAATGTGTGATTTTTTCCATCCCCAGTTTATTGAAATTCTACATATTTTTTGAGATTTGACTTTGTAAATTCTATATCAATTAAATCTTACTGGTGAACATTTTATCCCACAGATGAAAATTTTCATAGACTGAAAAAGGATATTTGATTATTCCCTGTATGCTTAGAATAATGTTTCAGTGAGTATTTGTTGGATAGGTATGTGCTATGTTCCTCTTTGTGATTCATTTGACCCAGCTCTTCCCTTTCTGGGTTTTGTCCCAAAGAGCTAAAGATGTCATATTAGAGATCCATGCACACCCATGTTAATAATAACACCATTCATAATAGCTAAGTCTTGGAAGCGACTTATATGTCCGTCAACAAACAAATGAATAAAGAAAATGTGGCATCTTTACATAGCAGAATACCACTCAGCTATAAAGAATGATAAATTTGAGGCATTTGTAGGAAAACAGATACACTTGGAAAATATAATGTTAAGTGAAGTAAATCAGACACAAAATCTTAAATACTGCATGGTTTCTCTCACTGAAGTAATGCAAAGTACAAATAAAGAGCAAAATAAAAGACACGTGAAAGGAAGCAGAGAGGTGAATCTTTTGCAAATAGGAGGAGGACCAAGGGACTAAGGCCTGCAGTGGGAAGGTGAAAAAGATTTATGATGCATTGGGTACTTGTACTAACTACCCACAATGAACGTAATCTTTATATGTCTTAAACATGAACTAAAATAATAAAGATAATGATGATG
Organism: Dasyprocta punctata; assembly: GCA_004363535.1. Classification (NCBI taxonomy): domain Eukaryota; kingdom Metazoa; phylum Chordata; class Mammalia; order Rodentia; family Dasyproctidae; genus Dasyprocta; species Dasyprocta punctata. The sequence continues at coordinate 31,064 of RJWM01003569.1, read as the reverse complement.
ATGATGATGATGATGATGATGATGATGATGAAAAAGGGGAAAGGGGATCTAGAAATAGAGGGAGTGAGATGCATGAGGAAGGGAAGGAGAACAAAAACAGTCAAGATGTTAGGTACCTGTACCCACTCCCTAAGATGAGTGTAAACATCATGCACTCCAAACATGTACTACTAATAAAAAAGACATAATGTTTTCCCACTAATGAAGAAGTTGATAGCATAAAACAGATGATTGTATAAAATAAGTTTTTTTCATCAAGCTAGTGCTTCTTGCCTTTTCTTTTTCTTGAATCTCTGAACATTAATTTTTTATTTGCAAAGCCCTTAACTATTCATACAAAGGTATAAAAAGGCTATAGTATCAAGTGTTCTGACTACATGAGAGTCTAAAATAAAATGGATAAATTGCACATTATAAAGAAAATTCCCACTGTTGATGAAAAATTAAGGCCAAAACTTAATTAAAAGGTACTAACCAGGGAGCAAGGGAGTATTCACTTTACATAGCACTCTTGTCAGACGTTCCGCTGCCACTTCTGCAACCTACAGATCATTGCTTTCACTTAGCATAACATAAACCGTTTTCAGGAAAGCCACAGATCAGCACCACACTTTATGGGAGTGAGGGAATTAAACCATCCAGTTAATACAGGGTGAGTTGGGTTAACCTGTTATGACTGGACTCCTACACCTTCCTATATTTATTAACAGGATAGCAAATAGACTTTGTGGGGACCTCACCCTGAACATGCCAGAATTCAACACAGGATTACAGATGACAGAGAACAGAAGGGATAGTTCCTGCATTCAGTGAGCTTCATGTTCAAAGCATTAAGCTTAAAAATTAATCAATAATTCCTGTCTGCTATTTCTATATACCTAAATCAAATTATTTCTACTATGAATTTCCAGTGAAATCATTATGTGGAATTGTGCTGGTCAACATACCCTTCTTTCCTCATAATTTGAAATAAAACTGGAGAACAGGGTAAGAACTTTTATCTGATGTTAAATGGCAGTTATTTAATAAGAGTTTCTTCATAACATACACAGCTAGTAATGAGACTACTAACTACAAATACTGGTTAGTTTCTAAGCCTATTAACCTCATTTACTGAATATTCTTCTTTTCTTTCCTAAACATAATTTTGCATGCAGTCGTTTCAGTATTTGACTTTCCACATCTCCTGGGGTTCTATGAGGTAGACATTAGAGAAGCCAAGAAAATGAAGACACAGTCAACTCCATGGACCCACCGTCTCTGTCGGTATGGTTCCCTTCTGTTTGCTCAGGCTGCGTATTTCCTTCTTTCCCCTTTTTGTCATCCACTTGACAAGTGTTTATTGATGCCATGGGATGGTGCTCTGTGCTGAAGAAGTGGTGGAGGGCGTAGGCCTGGCCACTGGACTCTGGAGCTTACAGTCTCAGTGGAGGCAACTGTACAAGCACTTATAGGGCCACACAGGAAGTGGTATAATGGAGAAACTGAACACAGGAACCCTACTCAAAACCCTGGAAGACTTCCTGGAGGAAATGAGGCTTAAATTAATACTTAAAGGAGGAAAAAGAATTGACCAGTGAAAAGCAATATGCAGTGTGCCCCTGGCAGATGGTGCAGTATGTGTCAAGGGCCACAGACAATTGAAAGTGGAGGAATGCAGAGTGTCTGGAGTACAGGATGCCTTCGAGGGAATGGTGGAGATAATCTCTACCAAGGCCAGAGAGGAAGGCATGATCCAGATCACATGGGGCCTTCTAAACTATGCTAAGAGTTTAGTCTTACAACAATGGGGGCGCTACTCCAGGAACTTCCATTTGAGGCATGTATGTTGTCTATATTCCCCTTGATATCAAGGGCAAGCAAGGGAAAGAGGATCAGAGTTCCATTCGGTGATAAATACCAGATTGCCCTCTTTACCTCATTATAACTCCCTCACACATATGTGTGTGTGCCCACATGTGTGCGTGTGTGTCAGCAGAAATAATTTTTCAGTGCTCTCTACCTCGAAATGGTCTTCCAAAAACTCTTCTGTCTTCTTTGGCCTTCCAACCCTCCTTTCTCATTGATCTAAAAAATATGCTTTGAGCCCCTACTGTAGCCATCCATTATGCTAAGTATGGAGAATATAATTGTAGGCAAATATATACCACCTGCTCAGTTGGAATTCACATTTTTGTTACAGTTTCGTAAAGAAAACACTAAATAAATAAGTAGTTGATTTTCCTAATGATAAAGTAGTAAACACGTTTAGATGCATAGAACAACCTTTTTCCTACAAAGAACATTTCAGAGACTAGAGATCCAGATTGAAATGAATTATTGGCTCATGTTTCAGCCCTGTTGACACGATGGTAAATAAATATTTAGGCATGTTATAAACCGATGTGTGAAGGCCGCAGCAGTATCCTAACTCCCCATCCCCTCTCTGCTTCACTCAGAATGCTTGTGAACGTGTTTCAAACTGCTGCAGTGTAGTGTCACACCAAAGGCGGCTTTCCAGGAAAAAAAGAATGTGGCAACAGCTTCTTTGCCACCACAGAGACAAATGTTTTCCTGATATTTTTTTTCTGATGGCGTGTGACTCCATGGCATGTCTGAAGACACTAGAGAGAAGTAAAGAACAGGGCTATTTCACAGAGGATGACACGGGAAGGGGTTCAAAACACAAGTACAAGAAGAGAAATGTGAAGGTGGGGGAAATAAAATGTATGCAGCTTTCCTTCGGCTTCTTTGAGGAGCCATATTAATTAAAGCTAAATGGATAAATTCATGTCCCTTAGATGATATCATGAGAGGTTGATCCTGAGCTTTTGATAAATAGTGGATATTTATTGACTTGTACACACAGAGGTACAAAAGAACAGAAATTAAGTTGCAATGTGAGAGCTTTGCTTTATTTTAACTTCACACCTCTGGCTCAGTTATCTGGTGGGAAGTAGCTATCGACCCCTGGGTCAGAGGCATGGAAAAATGCTCAGCGTCAGTGATTACTGTGCTTTCCTCATGCTGATCTGAGACTTTGTAGCATTGGCCAAAACTTCAGACAGTTGAAAAGCACACTTGTGGGATGAGGCCTAGATTCTGTGATGCACTCTTTAGCCTGGGAACTCTTGGAATGATATTTCCATTTACTGGAGGCTCATCTAGCCAACAGATGTGCTGGGGAAAATTTTTTTTAAAATTGAAAGTGCTTTTGGAACAGTGTTCTAAAGCCTAGCTGAGTACAGAATCACTGGGAGTAAGGTTGGGGTTTTAAAAGCAATGTATTCACGGCCTAATGCCAGACTTAGTGACTGATTCACAATCTTCAGGGTACCAGCCTCTCAATTTTTCAAAAGTTTCTCGGTTGGAGTTTATGCCACTCATACATTGAATGAGTTTGGAAAAGCCACAAAGGCAACCCATGTAAGACTTTGTAATTTAACTCTATGTAGTTCACCTACTGAATTTCAGTTCAAATCAGTAACAATAATTTAAACATCTACTAACTACTATTCTTGAAACATTAAAGACATGGTTACAAGTTTTTCTTAATGTATATTAACAATCATTACCTGTATTAAACCCTTCACAAGCATTATTTTACTTAAGTTACAACAACCCTGGGAGGTGGTTAAAATTATCCCATTTACAAATGGGAATATGCAACTTAAATATCTTGACTAGGCCATGTCCAGATTTGAATCCAGGTCAGTATAACTCAAAAACCTGAGCTCCTAACTTCTCTGCTTATTGACTCTTTCTATGCATTTAATTAATAAAGATGAGATAAGAAGAATATTGTCCAACACTGTCCAGTGAAATTGTTTTTTTACTTTATTTTGAAGAGAATAAAACCAAACAAAATAAAACAGAATAGAGTCAATCAAAACAAAACAATGAACATGGTACATGAATTCAAAAAAAGATAAAAGGAAATCAATACTGGCTACCATATTACCTCTTGTTATCTTCAGAATAACTGCCCATACCATCAGGCATAATAAAATCAAACAAAATAGTACAGAATAAAACTAATAAAAATAAAACAATGAAAGCAATACAGGACTTGAACAATAGTAAAATAACAGTGATTACCATGATGCCTCTTATTATCTTCTAAGTAGTTGCTTATATCATCAGTCATAATACAGTCAAACAAATCAAAATAGAATAAAATCACTCAAAACAAAACAATGAAAGCAATACTGGGCTTCAAAACAAGGTAATAGGAAATCAATAATGGCTAACATATTGTATTTTGTTATCTTTGCAATGACTGTCCATGCCGTGAAATATAACAAAATTAGACAAACTGAAACAGAATGAAACCAAACTAAACAGAACAATATAAACAATACGGGATTCAAATCATGATAATAGATTAACAATGGCCACTGCCTTCCCTTTTTAGACACTTCCTCCCCTTTCACTTTCACAACATGTATTGTGTATTTTGAATCCTACTAACTCCTTTAGTTTTTTATACTAGGGAGACAACATGATGTTCACCCATGTGACTCTGGATCATTTCATCCATGAACGTGATCTTAAGTTGTATCCATTTACCTACAAGAGCCTCGAGGTTATCTTTCATTTTAGCTGAGTAGCTTTCCATTGTATAAAAATGTTATGTCTTTCTTGTCCACTCTGTAGCTAATGGGCAAGCTACCCCCACTTATTTCTGGTTCTCTGTCACAAAGAGCATTGTTCTCTGTCCTTTGACTTTCTGTCTATGAATCCCTTTCGAGTTAGATGTGTTTCTTATATAAAGCATATTGATGAATCCTGTCTCCTAATCCACTTTGCCTGTGTTTCTTTTTGTTGGTGAATTGAGGCCATCTACAGTAATGGTTAAGGCCAACATGTACTGTGTCATCTCTGACATGCTACTTTCCTGCCTTTGGCTGCCTACTTTTCCTCTCCATTCAGTTGTCTGCCCCGCCCAGTGATACCCCTCTGCCACTGTTTCTGGAACTGTGGTCTTTTTTAAAATCTGTCTCTAGAATGTCCCTCAGTATTCTTTGTAGGATTGGTTTGGTGGTCATGAATTCCTTCAGTTGTTCTTTGTCATGGAAGTATCATGTTTCTCCAATAATTTTTAAAGATAGTTTTGCAGGGTACATCAACCTGGATTGGAAGTTGTTTTCTTTCAGGACTTGAAATACTTCGCTCCAACCTCTTCTTGACCTGACGGTTTGTGTTGAGAAGTCTGTCGTGATTCTGATAGGCTTTCCATTATAGGTGATCTGTTTCTTTTCTCTAGCAGCTTTTAATATTCTGTTCTTGTGCTGAATTTCTGGGATCTTGATTGTTATATGTCTGGGTGTAGATTTATTATTTTGGTTATGGCTAGCTGGAGTTCTATATGCTTCACTTATCTGAATGTCACTTCCTTTTCCCGCACTTGGGAAGTTTTCTGATATTATTTCTGTAAATAGACTTTTAATGTCATTTGTGTTGACCCCCTGCTTTTTCACTCACACTTTTATTCTTATGTTTCTTTGGTTGTCTTGCAGCCATTGAATTGTTACTTCCAGGTTCCTTGTTATTTTTAAGAGATCCTTCCTTTTGCAATCACAAGCTGCAAACCTGCCTTCAAGGTTTGAAAGTCTTCAGTTTCTTTCAAGTGGTTCTTTCAGCTTTCAATGGAGTTTTTAATTTCCTGGATATCTCTTTGAATCTGTTTCATGTATTCTAAATCTTTTTTGTATTGTTCATTCAAGGTTTCCTTCATTTTCCTATGTTCCTCCATTTTTTTATTATGTCTTCTTTAGAGATGCCTAGCAATTCTTTTATATGTTTTTCATTTTTTCTTTTACCTGAGTTAGTATTTCTGTTCTAATTTGTTTTATAGTCTCATGAAGTTGTTTCTTTACTTCAGTTGCCATCACTTCAGAAACTTCAGGTGTGTGACTCCTGATGTCTTCCTTGTTTGCATCCCCTGGCCTTGCTCTGCTTGGATTGGAGGCCATCGACTGACTTTTGCTTCTTTGTCATGATATATTCTTGGGTTCTTCTAGACAAATGGGTACTGAGTTCCCAGGCACTTCCCACATTGGCTACAATTTCTCTGAAGTGAGACTGGTTCTTCTAGCCAGTGCTGGCTGCGGATATCTGATGGTGGCCATTGGGTGCACTGGTGCAGGGCTGTCTGCTGCTTTTCCCAGCCTGTGTTGGCTTCCTGATGGTTGGTGGAGTGCACACAGGGGCAGGGCTGGCCACTGCCTGCAGACCTGGGCTGGTCACCAGTGGGGAATCTCCACTACTGTCCCTGGGGTGTGTGTGGGGCTGCTGCCTCCAGACCAAGCTGGCTACCCCCAGGGAGCCTCTGCAATGGCCACTAGAATGCATGCAGGGGCAGGGCTGGCTGCTACCTCCAGAGTGAGCTGGCTACCTGCAGGGAACCTCCGAGATGCCCTCTAGAATGTGCACTGGGTCAGGGCTCAGTCTGAGCAATTTCTGTGGGTCTGTGCCCAGCTAGAAGGTGCTGGAGGAAGCTGGGAGCAGTTCTGGTTCTGGGCTTGTCTGGCCTGACTCCAAAATGGTTCCAGCCAACTGCTCTCTACCATGGGAGGACCGAGTCCTCTGCACTCACTGCCAGCCTGTTCAGTCTTCCAGGCCTGCTGCTCCTGTCCACTGCCATTCTCCTCCAATGCTGCCTGTCTCTGAAGAGGCCTCCAGGGTTGCTGCCACCACATCACCTGTGTGTCCCCAGGTTCCAGCAGCTCCTCTCACACAGTGGGTCTGGCTCCAGGCAAAGGTGCTGCCAGCTACTGCCTTCTTCTTCATTTAAGTTTTTCTTTTTACTCTTTCTGTGGACTTCAGTTTTCACTTTGGATTCTTCCTGGGTCCAGGGAGACCACTTCCTTTCTTCTTGTCTTCCCCATGATGCTATATTCCAGCATCTGGACTGTGTCTCTCTGAGAGGCTGTTTACTCTGCTGCTTACTGTTCTGCCACCTTCCTGGAAGCTGTCCAGTTAAAACAACTGGGAAAAAAATGATCAGTTTTTGGTATAAAATCCTTAAAAAGTGGGCTATTTGCTTAAAGATTATATTTTTAAATGAGTGAATAAATGATGCGCAAGCTCTATTCAAAGGTAAGAATCCAAATTTATATGTATCACTGAATATTTATGAGTATGAGTAAACAGTTACTGATTTGCGTGGGTAGATGTGAATATAGCCAAATATAGATGTCTGTGATTTATTTTCCTCAATCAAATTTTTTCTAGAATTTCTATTTTGATATATTTAAAGTGATTTATATTTACATCAATGCTGTGGTGTCTATGCATTTAAAATTTGGCAGATTTTTAAGGTACCTTCTAAACTTCCATGTGTCCATGAAAAGCAAATCCCATTTGTGAAAGCTAAGAGAACTGATTTCACAGAAGGTGGAATGGTGGTCACTGGAGCCTGGAAGGGTGGTAGAGAGGCTTGCTGTGGAGAGTATAAATAAGGGTTGCCAAAGTACAGTTAACAAGTGGAATTGGTTCTGATATTGTATAGCACAGGTATATTTCAAAATAACTAGAAGAGTTCAAAGGTTCCCAACCACAGAAATGATACATCTTTGAGGAATCAGAAATGTTGATTACTCTGGTTTGATTTTTACATGTTGTATCCATGTATTGAACTGTCATATTCTGCTCTATAAATATGTACACATGATGTGTTAATTACAAATAAAATTTTAAAAGAAGATAAAAAAAATGACCTTGATGCAAATGACAAACTCTGTTGAATTGTAGTAAATAATATATGCAACTACATTATGGCATCCCTCAATTATTTGTTTACTAAAATAAACATTTTACTGAAAGATGACTCAGTTTTCTAACAATCTTGTTGTGGCCAGAAAAAAGAGTGCTAATGATAAGAAAGAATTTACAACAAACCCATTGGAAACCAACAATACATGTCATGATCTGACAAGTTCCTTAGCTTATTTTCTCCACTTTAATTACAGTGTGATTCTGAGCAAGTTACTGAACCTCTCTCTACTTCGGCTTCCTTCCCAGAAAAATAGAGCTGAGGATAGGGTTGTACCCTCCTCTAAGGATAACTGAAAGGATGAAACAAAAAATAAATGTAAAGCTATTTCAGTAGTATTTGTTTCACATAGTAGGTACCAAATACTATTGGCTTTTGTTATTAATTGAATTCCACAAATATTTACTGAACACATTTCATAAAAACAATGTTGCCGCCTGAGCTACATAGTGCGACCCTGCCTCAAAAAACCAGGGCCGGGAGTTTGGCTCAGTGGACCAAGCACCTGTCTGGCAAGTGCGAAGTTGTGAGTTCAATCCCCGGTGCCGCAAAAAAAAAAAAAAAAAAAAAAAAAAAAAAAAAAAAAAAAAAAAAAAAAAAAAAAAAAAAAAAAAAAAAAAAAAAAAAAAAAATGTTGCCCATTTTGTGAATAACGGCAAGTAACAAACCATGTGCCACACACTTTACATAAATGATGTTGTTAAATCTCCACAGTAATTCTATGGAATCAGGACACTTTTAACCCATTTTACAGAAGAAGAAAAAGGCTCAGAGAGTGACAGAGTCAGAGAGACAGAAGATGCTGACATTAGTGTGGAACCAGCAGGCCTCAATGACGGGGTAGTCAAGGAGCGAGGCTCCTGTGTCCCTAGGAAGGATATAGTCTAGAAGAGAAGACAGCCACTAACCACATCATTTATATTGATCCATTTCATATTGTTATAACAGAATACCTCAGAGTGGCTAATTTATAGAAAAATATTTCTCACAGTTTGGGAATCTAAGCAGTTCAATATCAAGCTAGCATTTTCAGTGAGAGCCATGATGCTGTGTCATTAGCTGGTGGAAGGAAGGGAAGGAAAATGAGAGAGGGGCGTGTGAAGAGGGCCAGAAGATGTCCTTTTATCAAGAACCCACTCCTGCAATAGTAGCATGAGTTTTAGTTATCAAATGATCCCACTGCTCAGCACTGCAGTACTGGGGATTAAGTTTCCAACAAAGAATACTGGGAAACATATTCAAACCATAGCTCTATTACAAAAATAATTATATCCTGATGCCTCCCTGAGAAACTGGATTTGAACAAATGAGAAAACCAAGAGGAGTTACCCACTGATGGAAAGGTAGCCATTACTGTGAGGACATCCCAGGCCTGAAGACTGCGTAAGCCAAGCCCCAAAATGGGAAGGTTCATTGCAGGGAATGCTGTGGTACCATGGCAAAGAAGATCATCAAGGCAAGGCAAGGCAAGGCAAGGCAAGGCAAGGCAAGGCAAGGCAAGGCAAAATATTTTTAACATAAGTGGTAACTCAGTGACTTTGGAGATATTCCACAGAGGAGGAACTTCTGTGTAAAGGGAAAGAGAACTTTCAAATCATATTCAGCTCATAAAATATGTGAAATCTAAAGCCTACTGAGTTATTATTCCATTCTCCTTATAGACGCCACACCATTGATAACAAGAGAAACTCACAAATCTATCAAGAAGAAGGTACTTTGTGGGGGGCATTTGCAAATAAATTTGCAGAATAAATTTGTAATAGTCATATTGCTAGCCCAGAGGTCAGCAGATTGTAGTATGCAAGCCAAATCTGTACTTTTACAACCCACAAAATAAAAAGTGTTTGCATATTTTTAAAGGTTGAAGATAACTCCAAAGCAAAACAAAATTCTACAACACAAAAAAAATTATGGGTCGTTTACATTTCAGTGCCCATAAGTAAAACTTTAACAGAACAAAGCTATGCTCATGTATTTACTTATTGTCATTGGCCATTTGCAAGCTGAAAAGCAGAGTTGAGTAGTTGACACAGAGATCGTATGGCCTAAAAGTTCTAAAGTATTTGCTATGTGGCCTTTTATAGGAGAAGTTTGACAAGCCTTACTCTAACCTGTCATCATTGCTATATAGTTGCATAAAGAAATTTAAAACTTCACTACAAATGCCCCACTGACTATAACATGAAGTAAAAAATTCTAAGTCCTGAACTTTGAAGCACTGCAGACACTGAGAGGGCAAATTCAATGTGATTAGTGTGTAATCTCCTGTGTAAGGAGATGATCAGACCAGCACCTTCTGAGTGGATTTGTGATGCAAACCTATAGCTGTTTCATTCACCTATGTATATCCAGTTCCTAGAACAGGGCCAGGGTTAATAGTATGTGTTCAGTTTGTATTTGTTGAAACACTGACATGTTAAATAGGCAAAGCAGAATCAGATTAATGGTAGATAAGATTTTTGGCCAGCATTAGAAGAGCACCACCTCCTTAGCCCTCCTAGCCAAGGTCGCTGCCCAAGGGGAGCACCATTCCTGGAGGGATACCCAAAGAAGACCAGGAGCATCCCGTCCTACAGGAGAGATAATATGTGGATACTTGCCATTCAAGGGATCCTGTGGTCAATCATTCTTGCCCTTGGAAGAAGAGACAGCCTTGACAGTACCATGGCTATAGGGAGATAAAACAAACAAAACAAAACAAAACAGATTCTTGTCCCTTTCCAGTGTCGTTCTCCTTGTACCAACTCAGGGGACAAGGGAAGTCAGAGAAGAAACTACACCCTTCTATTAATGCCAAGCTGGTGCTGGAGAGGGAGGAAGAGTTGAACATTAAGTCAGATGTGAGATTGAAGTTTCCAATTAGAGTGGACTTTTCCTTTTTACTGAAGGAGACTATTGAAGACAGTTACAGAATGATGAAAAAGAAGGGTTTAGCAGTTTGTTAAAGACTGTGATTTTGGGGAAACAATGATGCTTCTGCTCTGTTGATATCAGCCTCATTTGCTATTGATTATATATACAGGTGTAGTCATAGTCTCTCCCCCTGCTCCTGGTCTTCCTTGGGTATCCCTCCAGGAATGTGGCTCCCCTTGGGCAGTGACCTCCCTGACCTTGGAAACCCACTTGGCTCATTTTTTCCAATACCCTGTGCTATGTCTTGTGTCTAGATGTCCCCTTAAAGCATCATGCAGTTATAGGTGGGCTTTTCAGAGGTGACTGAATCTAGTGTGTGTGATGCTAGGTTTAAGGGTGTGTGATTACAAAATTAGTCCACTACTTGGTCTGGCACAGTTCTGAGTGCAGATAATGGGAAGACCCATCCTTGGTGTGAGTGCTACCTTCCCTGTGGGGGTGCAGCCTGGCTAGAATATAAGGGACAGAAAGGGGGCTGCTGCAGTCCCTTGCTTATCACTTTGCTGCTTGCTGCCCTCTGCCTGCCATGACCTGTTTGTCCCCTGTAATGCTCCTCTGCCAGGCCACCCTACTTTGGAGCCTGCCAACTATGAACTGAAACCTCTGTAAACTGTGAGCTAAATAAGCTTTGCTCCTTTAACTTTGGGTGTTGGGCGTTTTATTTCAGCAGTGAGAAAAAGTATCTAAGATACACACCCTCACTTTCGTCTCTAGGAATACATCATATTACACCGTGGTACTATTGTCCTTTCACTCTTGATAGAAGCTCAGCTAACTATCTGTGGCATCTTTTAGCTCCACGGAGAGTCCAGCATCTTTACCATGCCAAATGGTAGGAGTGAGGCCACTTGTCTTTAGTCCTCTCTTTTCACTCTGCCATTCCTCTCTGTTCATTGCACAAGTCTATGTTCAGCAGAAGAATGGTTCTCTTCTCCTTGCAGACAACCTCAGTCTCTTCAAGCAATTCTCTTACAGCCCTCTCCCTTACTTGGCACAGGAGTTGAGGGTCATTAGAAGGAGGAAAGAAAATGAAAACTTATATAGTACTCCCCACTGAGCTGATGATTTACAACTCTAGCTCTTCCTTGAACCCCCCCCATTCCTGTAGTAGTAGAGCAAATTAGATTAACTTGGAATTTTTATTTCTTTATTAAGCTCTGGGGAGTTTGTCATCTTTTTCTGATCTCTTTGTAACACAAAGTATTTTAGTTCCTGCCCCCCACCCTTATCCAAAGGATACACATTCTGAGTTCCCCACTGGGTGACTAAAATCAAAACTTATAAATACCATGTTTTTTCCTAAACACATGGGATAAAGTTAAACTTGTAAATTAGGTAAAATAAGAGATAAATGATTATAACTAATAACAAAATAGAATGATTATAATACTTTATAGTGATAAAAGTTCTGTGAATGTAGTCTCTCTCTCAAAATATTACATTTTCATCTGCCAGTTAAAGGAAGTCTTTAGCTTCCCTTTGGCATATCTGACTCCCCAGCATCAATGCATTTTTGCTTTTCAGACTTTATTGAGTAAGATAAGGGTTCTTTGAATGCAAGAACTGCAAGACTGCGACAGTCAGTCTAAGAGAGATGACCACGAAATGGTTAATAGTTGAGTAGTAACTACAGCCTGGATACACTGGACAAGGACGATTTACCCTCTGAGCAGGATAGGGTGGGTTGGTGCAGGATTTCATTACACTAATTAGAATAGTATATGATTTTAAACTAGTGAATTGTTTATTTCTGGAATTTCCCAATTAAAGTTTTGTCCTATATTTAGTAGATAACTGAAACTGAAAAGCAAGCCAAACAAGAGAGTGTGACTACTGTGACTGATTCCTCTTCAGTTTCGATTTGGGGTTGGATCCTAGATGGCAATTCCAGGGGAACAAAAATATTTATCCTCAATGTCTTATTATAACCCCACACATTTCTTGCCATTCACACCGTTCACAATTTATTCTACTATCTGACGTATTTGGGTGGACATTTCTTCAGATGCCTGCTTCCTGAGCACAGATGTCCTTTTTGGTTCTATAAGTCCACCATATATATATGTTCACATATTTTTGTGTGCTGACTATGTCAAGTGCTTTGTGTGTGTCCATGGGGGAGGGCGCATGATGAATAAAACAGATATATTGACCTCTCCATGGATCTTATTCTCTAGTAATAGCAGATATTTTCTATATAGGTAAATTATTACAGATAGGAACCTAAAAAGAATTGTCTCACTGAATGACTTGGATTGGCCCCAATTTTTTTCCTTTTACATTTCTCTTCCTGTCTCTCACTGACTAATTTTTGGTCTGTCTTAAATATGCTCCTTTGGTGAACCATAAAATATTTTTCTGAAACTATTCTTTTCCTCTTGACCCACTCCACTGAATATTTGTTGCCTCTTTGTTCCCACAGGCCTTGGCAATGTTTTCAATGTAGCTTATACACATTTGAGGACAGGGACTAGGTTATTTCTCTTTTTAAATCTCTCCCCCCTCATAGGCACACACATACCATCACTTTCACCTCCATCACCATCTCCACCACAGTCACCAACGTGATCATCTTTGTGCCCTGGACAAAAGTAGGAATTCAACAGAAATTGTTAGAGTTGAATTATTTATCCATTAGCAATTAACCTTTCATAATTTGTGCCATCTTTTAATGATGCCTCCAGCTCAGGAAGTAGAAGAGCTCCTCTACTTCCGAACTAGCAACAAAGATGATTTATCATAGATGATTCTCAGGAAGTGACTGGTTTCTCCCTGCTAGCTATAGCTATTGTAAGAATAACCAGAGGGTTTCAAATTCCATGTCCTCTCATGATCCATGAATTCTCAGAAAGATAGATACATAAAGGAGAGGTTTGTTTCCAAAAGTTTTTGCAGTATTAGCCCGTCTTTGAAATTTCAGTCATAATACGTCAATTTAGAACTCATGTTTAGTCAACTCGGCTAAAAAATGTTAGAATTACAATCTAAGCTTCCTTTGTTGGTTTGAATTTTCCATAAAAGAATTTCTCCTATAATGAAAATAACCAAAAGGTCTTTCATTCATGAAAATATTCAAGGCATCCAAAAGCCTAGTACATGTAGGAGTACTTTTGTACTGGATTTTTGAAGAAAATTCTTTTAACTCTTTTTTAACTGTATTAAAAGCATTATAACAGATCTCTTAGTACTGTAATTGCCTTTCCACAAATGACCACAGTATAGATACTAATTTTTATTAAAAGGTATTTTCACTGGGAATGGACAAAAGTAGAAGGTAGATCAAGGTTAGTTTCAGTCAAAGAAAACAAAGATCAAAAATCCTCCTGGGGCAATATGAGGAACAAAGTAAACAGTGAATTTTCCAAGGCCAATTTATGGCAAATTTTCAATGGCAGTTGATGGTTAAGCAAAAGAACAAATAGGCAGATTTGCATGTTGCTTATTTGCATTTAACTTGGAGAAATTATGAACTATACTTTATCTAATTTTCTCCCTCGTTGTTTTGCAATGCCATCACAGAGCTGGTCATTAGGTTAGAGAATTAGAAGAACCATTGTTGAAACAATAGCCATTTGTTTTAGTTGCTTTTATCATTGCTGGGACAAAATATCCGCCACCCAAAATTAAAGGAATAAAGGTTTATTTAGCTCATAGTTTTTAGAGGTTTTAGTCCATAATCAGCCAGCTCCAAGGGTGGATTTCCTGTCTGCCACAAGCATCACAGATGACAAATGCATAAGAAAAGCATCTCATGGTGGGCACAAGGTAGCAAAGGCTCCTCAGGGTGGGTAGCACTCACACCTTAATCCTAGTGCCCTTGATCCTAGCATTACACCATGAATCAATCCTAGTGTCACACATTCTAGATCCAGCCACTTCTGAAAAAAACCCACCTATGACTGCATGAGGTTTTGGGGGTACATCTAAGCCATGACATCACTCAATAATTTCTAGTATATTTCAGGAGCTCTTGAGGGTAGGAAGCCTAATGTATCAACATGGGAGAATGTAAAGGAAGATGAGATTAAGGGTAGTAATAGATGGAATTGTAGTCATTAATTTAAAATGGTTTGAACTAAGCTGCAGTTAGGAGTGAGAAGCTCAAGGGTATTATTGCAGAGTCTGAGGACTGTAGATATCAATTATGTGGTATATATTTCACGAATCCAGAAGAAAGGATTTTGAAAGTTTCTTCCAAAAGAACTGATAAATGTTTGAGAATATAAATATGTTTAACCTAATTTAAACAGAACACACAGGGTATACATGTATTGAATATCTCATAGTAACTGTGAACATGTACAACTTTTATGTTTTGTGTATCAGAAATAAAATAAGATACAATGGTTCAGAATAGAATTCGATCTTATTTGCTTTTATTTGAAATGAGAGATAATAAATGATTCCTCTATGATTTGATTCAATCTTCTAGCATTTTGCATGTGTAGTATTATACGCCATGATGAAGAGTAAAAATATTTAATTAAAGCTAGAGGAAAAATAACACCCAGGTGATAAAACTAAATTTACCTAGTTTGAAGATTCTATTATCATACTACCAGCATATCATTTATGTTAAAGCAGTCCACAATGCTCTGTATTAAGGAATAATACTGGGTTTTAAGCCAATTTAGATTTAAACACCAACTTTCATAAAACCTATAAAAATCTTGTCTTTTTAGGGTGTTTTAAAAATCATAAAAGGCAAAGCAGTCAGGTTGTATCAATAATGTTAGAAGTTGTAGAATTCATGATTAGGTATATTCTTTATGTGGTGAAGTGTGCCTTATTAAAAAGTCTAACATACTGTAAAATTTTAATTTTAAAAATATTCATAGTTGCAGTAATGCATTTTAAGAGGGAAATTCTTTCCCTTTTTTTATCCCTATAGAATAAATCCAGAACAAACATATATGAATAATTCAGTAGCTTAGTAATTAAAAAT
The DNA here is from genome assembly GCA_004363535.1 of Dasyprocta punctata. Lineage (NCBI taxonomy): Eukaryota > Metazoa > Chordata > Mammalia > Rodentia > Dasyproctidae > Dasyprocta > Dasyprocta punctata. Next base: position 15,450 of record RJWM01003569.1, on the reverse strand, counting down.
ACAAATTTAAATAGCACTGAAATACCTTTTAACCTTCAATTTGACAACCAACATTTATAGTAATGTCTACTGTTGATGAGAGTTCTTGAAAATAGGCAACCTAGAAAACCATCAGTGAGAGTATGAACCAGGACAGTCTTTCTGTAGAATATTTAAATAAATAAATCAATAGCTTTAAAAATACTTTTTTTCTTTCTGATTTGGTACTTCTACTCTGAGGAATGATAGTGAAATCGAAAGATAAATATCTATAGACATTTATCACAGCATTATTTACAATAGCCAAGAATTACAACAATCTTAATGTTGTTAAAAATTTATGTTGTATCCATATTTTGCCATATATTAAAGCCACTAAAATCATATTACAGAGTAATGCATGAAACAATATTCATGCTACTATACTATTAAGTGAAAAACACCAAAAAATATAAAAGTATTTAATGTATGTGTATTAGTTTACTTGGGGTGTCATAACAAAATACCACAGATTGAATGGCTTAAACAGCACATTTTTTCTTCTCACAGCTCTGGAAGCTGAGAAGTCCAAGATGGAAGTCCCATTTGCTTTGGTTCCTGGTAAGGCTCGTTCCTGGCTTCCAGATGGTGGCCCTTCACCATATCCTCACCAGCATGTTGGAAGGATAAAAGTCAAGCTTGCTGATGTGTCTTCTCATAAAGACATTAGTCCTATCAGATCACCACCTGCTAAGACTTCACTTAATGTAAATTACCTCCTAAAGGCCCTGTCTCCAAATACACTCACATTAGGGGTTAGGGATTCAACATGTGAATATCAGGGAATACAAACATTCAGTTCGTAACAACCTTTCTTATGAAAACTACAATGTGTTGCAAATACATGGAAAAGAGGCCAGAAGGGTATATTGTACATCAAAATATTAACTCTTACAAACATTTAGGTAGTACGATAAGGGGTAGCTTGCATTTTTCTTTCTTTATATGAAGTATGATAAAAAACTACAGTGAAGTTTAAATTTAAAAAAAAAACAGTAAAACACACAATATCATTCATCCCCATCCCATTTGAACAAATTTACTCCATAATTCTTGCTTCTTTCTGAAACGTTTCTGGACGTCCTATTTCATGAGTGCTTTGCCTTATATCTAAATGTCCTTCCAAAACCTCACATGGTCACAGGTGGGGCTTTTTCAGAGGTGGTTGGATCTAGCCTGTGTGATGCTGGGATTAAGGGTGTATGGTTACTAAATTAGTCCACTGGTTTGTTTGGTGTAGTTCTGGGTAGGATTAAGGGTTCCCCATCCTGGGTGTGAGTGCAACCTGTCCTAAGGGTAGGCTGGATAAAGTATAAGGGATAGAAAGAGGGCTAGTGAGTTTGCTTGCTGTCATCTGCCTTCCTGCTCTACAATTCACCGTGTCTTACACCCATGCCACCCTGCCTTGGAGACATCCAGTTTTGAACTGAAACCTCGACCATCTGTCTGCTATAATAAACTTTCTTCTTTTAACTTCGGGTGTTGGATATTCTGTCTCAACAATAAGAAAAGTAACTAACAGAGTGAACGTTTTTAGTTGGGCTGTGCTGGTTGCCTCAAGGTCTTGAATCGATTCAAAATGTTTAGCTTTCATCATTATTTTGATGTTGAGGAAGACCCAGAAGTCACATGGTAAGAGATCTGGTGGACAAGGTGGATTGAGACCCACTGTGATGTTTTTCCAAGCTTCTCTTTCTGTCTGATGGCAGTCAACAGCAGCATCCAGTGCAGCTTTGTTTACACATTGTAAAGATACTCATGCAAGTGATCTTTCAGAACTGCTTCAAAAAAGGGACAAGTTTAAAATGAGGGAAAGCATTTTGAGGAGGATAGATGCCAATGTGACTTTTACTGTAATAATCTTTAAAATGTAATCCTTCGGAGTATTTTTTATCATACCTCATTTATTGCTGCCATTTAGGGTTGTCATAACAAAATACCACAAATTGAATGGTTTAAACAACACACATTTAGGAATGTGTGTTACTTTTGGATCACAAGACTGCTATTTGTAGTTTATACACAATTGGCCTTCATATCTGTGAGCTCCACATTCATGGATTCAATAAAGAGCATACTGAAAATACTCAGAAAAAAATTGCATCCGTATTAAACTTTTTTCATGACATGGTTCCCTAAACATTTATTCACTATAGCATTTATATTATATTAAGTACTATAAATAATCTGGAGATGACTTAAACTATACAGAAGTGAGTAGTTTATACACAAAATACTATGCCATTTTCTATACGGGACTTTGGCATCCACAGAATTTGGTGTCATTGGAGGTTCTAGACTACTCCCTCACAGATAGCAAGGTATGACTGTATTTTTTTTTTTTTTTAAGTACCAGGAATCAAACTCACAACCTCGCACCTGCCAAGCGGGCACTTAAGCCACTGAGCCAAACTCCACCACAGCACCAGTTTTCACTGAGCATGTGCTGAGCAGGCTGCCTTTGCGAGGCAGGCTCTGGAATCACACTGGGCAATGTACGCATGCCACAGTAGGGGACAGAGAAACTTGCTGAACTTCCAAGCGAACCCCTGAGAGATAACACAAAGACAACGCTTTCATGGCACTTTAAGAAATAGCTACTTTTCCACGACAGCCTTCTTTAAATGGGGTCTCTGGAGAGTATAAAAGCCAAATAGGAATAACTAGCACTTGAGGGGCACTTTTAACTTTTCCAAAGCATTTTCCCATTTATTAATTCATTTGATCTTCATAACAACTATGCAGGCAGGGTGGCTATTAGTATTCCTATTTTAACAATGAAGACTTAAAGGTAGAGAGCAATTAACAGACAAAGCTCAATCATACAATTAGCACAGTAGATTCAGGTCTCCTAACTCTCAGTCTAGTGCTCCCGCCCTCCCTATATATCCTCACTCCAAGATTATTTTCCACAGCACAGCCCTGGGGAAATGCTAGGATGTTTTCAGCTCTTATTAAAAGAAAAATATCCCTTAGTTTTCTCGTGACAAGGATAAAGCTGGGTAGGGCTGAAAGAAAGAATATAATTCAAAAGGCAAGCTGTAGCCTATCTACCCAGACTGAAGGCTTTCCAGCTATAGTGTGCTAGTTGGTTATTTCTAGGTGTAACAAGATGTGACTTTTTCATCGGCTATATACTGTTGCTCATTTTCCCTGAGACTCAGATAGGTAACAACTCTTGAAACTAAGTGTAGCAAATACCAGTATAGGAAGTACTTGGGGACAGTGTGTGTTTAATGCTGGGCTGAGTGACTTAGTTGTGTAATACATACACGGTCCTAACCTCTATCTTAGAGTTTCTTATTTAAGGAAATTATTTTATATACTAGATGACTTCACAGTTCTACCCAAATGCACTGTAAGAATTTAATTTAAATAATTTTTGTTTTAAATGCTCAGATATGGCAGTTTGGGAGATAGTTTACAACTCTATTTTTAATGAACTGATTTAACTATAGATATTATAACTGCAAATAAAACACATTTACAAAAAGCTGTTGTCTTTAGAATTGTAAATCTGGCAAGGTTTTTAGCAGTAGAATTGTAGATAAATAAAAAGTTGCATCTTTTTAAACTGTGGGTGCTAATTGGGCTTTTCTTATCATGAAGAGTAAAAACAGATGTTGATCTGAAACAATGTCTTATCATGCACAGTGGTCCTAAGAGATGGCATTTTCTTTGATGCCCTTATTTGTTCTGATTCATTATCAACCCTGTTTACCTGCTGGTCACATACTTATTTTGACTTGGAAATACCAGCCAGTGATAATTCAAGGGATAGCTATTACTAGAGAGGAAGTATCCAACAAGAATGTCACAAACATGTTTTGCCAGTGGACTACAGCCCCTCAAGGTGAGATAAACTAATCGTTTCACCTTGACGTGCTAAATTAAGTAGTGTGAAGAAATCAGAAGACAATGGTGAATAAAATGAGCTGAGTGAATAACCTGCTATTTCCTTGCATAAATAAGTTTCTTGTGATGATTAAAGCTTAGTGAATAAGTTCAGGGTGGGAGTAGGAGAGGCAATTATTCCACATAACAGGAGAAAGCATCTATAATTATTTCATGATAACTATTTAGAGTCAAACAGAAGTTATGATAGGGTTATGGTTGAATATCCTGTGAGCTAGAAAAGGCAGAATTTGTTCTACTCTCCTGTAATGTTGGATTCAAACCTATTGCTTTCACAATGAAAAATAAATACAAACACAGTCCTTAAGAAGAATTCAAATACTGAAAGAATGAATGAAAATATTGGAGCATGTGAGGTATGAGGCATGTATTGGGACTGGATATAAGAATAAGAAAGCCCATTTACCTTTTCTCTCACCTGATGGCCTCTGGTTTTCTCCCCCACTTAGTTCTTTTCACTTTGAGAATAGCAAGTATTGAGCACTATAAATTTCAGGTCCTGTGCTGATAGGCACTGCAGATGGGGTTGAAGCAGTTTCTGCATTAATTTGGGGATCAGGTATTTTGTCTCAGCAATGAGAAAAAAGTAAACAATACACATGACAATGGCATTAAGCCTGGTATTAAGGACAGTATCTTGGTTACTTTTCTCTCGTTGCTGAGACAAAATACCCAACACCTAAAGTTAAGGAAGGAAAGGTTTATTTAGCACATAGTTTGCGGAGGTTTCAGTCCATAATCAGCTGACTCCAAGACAGAGTGGCACATGGCGAGAGGGCAACAGTTCATGGCAGCAGAAAACAGCACAAGCAACAAGAGCAAAAAGGAAGGAACACACAAAGAAGACACTTTCTGACCCTTACATTGTATGTAGGCCACACCCAGTTGGGTGTGGTACTCACACCCATAATCCCAGCATTGGTCCATTAATCATTCACAAACTCTAGAAACCCACCTCCCTGACTGCAGGAGGCTTTGGGGGGCGGGGGACATCCAGACTCAAACTATAGCAGACAGGCACTGGACCTGAGTGTACACAGTGAAGGAAGTCTTCCTGGAGGAGGTGCTGTCTAAATGAGAAGAGAGAAGGATGAGTAGAAGTTAGCCAGGCTCAAAGAGACAGGTGGAGGAGGCAGATTTCAGGTGTAGAGACCAGAAAGGGCTGACTGCAGAGAGGGTGTAGGAGAAAATCACACATTCAAGGAGCTTTTATTAGGACTACATTAGTTTGTTCAGACCACAGACTGACCTAAGCAAAAGAAAAATTTTCTCATTGTTCTGGAGGCTAAAATTCCCGGATCAAGGTCTAAGTAAGCAGTCCTGGTTTCCATTAGGGTCTTTCTCTTAGGCATTCAAGTGGCTACTCTCCCATTACCACTGATGTGGTCTTTTCTCTATACATGTGCATCCTTGGTATCTCATTTTGTGCACAAATTTTCTCTGTTTATAAAGACACCAGTCAGATTATGCATATAGAAATCTTTAGTGTAACAGAAATTAAAGACTGAAAAAGTAGCATGAATTCACAAGCAAAAGCTGGAAGCTTAGGAAGAAAAGAGAGGTGGGGAAAAGACTTTAGCTTGAAGAGCCAGAGAGGGCACAACCCCGAGAAGGACACAGAGATCCGTTTCCAAGAGAATGGGGCTAACTTTTATAGTACTATTAGGGTGGTCTTTCTATTGGTTCATGAATGTGGCATTTTTTGAGATTTCTTCTTCATATTTAGGGATTTGCCCCTAGTATAAAATATCAGTCAGCACTATTTCCATCCTTGGTGCCCTCTTTTCTGTTGCAGTGCACCTGGTCCTTGCAATAAGAGTGGGAAGATAAGGAGGTAGTGGATTCTATCTACATAGTGTTAGCAAAGCAGAAGAAGGAAACTAGACAAAGTTTCACCTTTAGTGGGATACACATTAAAATTAGGGTCCATGAATCCCCTGGTTTCCTGTCCCAATGGAGATGAGTACCTCTCCTATTTTAAGATTGGATAAGGGTTTACCCAAATAGCCTCATCTTAACCTCATCTCTTTAAATACCCTCTCTCCACAGTCACATTCTGAAGTACTCAAAGTTCAACATACATGTTTAGGAGGGAGTGATACAATTCAGCCCATAACAGAGCTTACGGCAGAATTCATTATCAGAGCACTGAATAAGAACAAAATACTGCCCAAAACTCTACAGCCAAACACAATGTCAAATACATCAGCCCTCTGACACAACCCTAGAGATCATATTAACTTTTTTAAAAGGAACACAATGTAGGGGTGTCTTCTTTCCCCTCCAGATGGCATTGAAACCAATACTTTATCCACATGTGTTGAAGATTTTGCGTTAACAATATCTTAACTTGATAATGGAAGTCTCTGGAATATTTTTTTAAACAAACAAAATCCTGTTCTTTAAAGCACAATAGCTTTTCAACTCTCTAGGGAAAGAACTGATAACACTTCTATGTCGTTCTTATCCAAGCACCTAGAGTGATCTCACCACTGAAAGACCTGTTGACCAAGAGTCATTTTTGTCAGTTGATGACAGTGTGTCATTTCGTTAACATGAAGGCTCATACGTGCACTGGGCATGTGCATCTGTGAATTTGTAATGAAAAGGGTATTCACAAAAAGTTTTGTGCCTTCGAGGCATACAGCATGACAGTGTAACAAAGAGAAAAACCTCTGTCTAAGCTGTCAAGAGACCTGGATTCAAGCACAAGCTCTGCAGCTTACACGGATCTTGATGTTGCTTGAGGCAGTAACATTCAGTAATTCTATATTCCTGGTATATCAAATCATGTCTGAAAGGGATCACAGCTAAAGAGTTAAGGCTGGACTTATTCTTTGTCAACATTTCCAATCATAAAAGATGAGCAAGTGTCAGAAAGCTTCCTCACGTACCTCCAACTCCAAAACCGTGAGCATGGCACTATTAATGGTAAGACTCCTGCTTTTTCTTTTTTGAGCCTCTAGGCGCTATGCTGTGAAATCATGCAAAACTTGGAAAGCTCTTGCCTGCATGATTTATGGCTCTAGCCATTTCTTTATTCCCATACTTTCATAAGCACCAAATTTTGTTAAAAAACTTGTGGAAAAATCTGCCAATCCTGGGCTATTTGGGGATTTCTTTATCATCTTTTGACCTTTGATTTGACAAACCAAATAACAAAATGAAAAATGGGCTCTGTAGTTTTGACCATGATTACCAACCAGCACAGGCAGCGTCATGAAGGGAAACAAAAAAGCCACACCATTCTGAGGAAAAGCTACTGAGCTAGCAGCAAGGAGAAACTTGAGAATTTGGACACAATGTCCCAATAAAGCAAATTATTTTAAGTACAACAAATTATGTTCCTAATTTACATCTATCTTGTGAGATAGAAATGAAGCTTAAGAAATTGTATGCCATTTTAAGTGACTGTCTGTATCTGTTGTGAAGGGTAATTTTCATGTCCTTAACTTCTATGACAATGTGGCTATAGGTCTGTGTGATCTAGTTGACATTATTAATATCTGTAAGATAATCTGAAAAGTTAAAAGTTTAAAATTTTGTTTGCAAATGATCATGACTTTCCTGTATCGTGTTGTAATTCTGCATGAACATCAAGGTATTTCAGTATTGTTGATGGTTCTTCATTCTTGCTATATATAACAAGTCTAAATTTGAAAGTGAAAGCAAAGTAATGAGGAAATTTGCAAACCACAGAAATATATTCCTCTCATTCCCTTCCTGGATCTTTCCTTGCAGGTAAGAAAGAAGGTGCAATGTGCAAGTTAATCTATTTAAATGAAACTATAGCTTTTTAAGATTTGAGGGAAAATATTTTTCAGACATTTACATGCATAAACAATTACTCTATGAAAGCTAAACTTAGTCATACAATCTACCTAGTTCTTAGAACATGCGCATACATTAAACCATTTCAAAATTAATAAAACTCTCTAAATTATGCATGGCACAGAGGGTGAAGAAAGTTGATAACAGGAACTGCTGCCTGCCTGGTGCTATGAATTTGGTAATGCACTGAGAGCAACCCTATGGCTATGCACTAGGAAAGATCATAATAAGGTATAATTGTTGCTTGCTCATTTGTTTGAACTCCAAAACTATATCAAATAACACTTAATTATACACATAGAACACCATTATAGCAATGAACTCACACTTGACTAACTCAGTATAAGTGAGGACATTTAATATTATTTGGCTCCAAAAGGTGCAAAAAAGATACAAAGTAGCAGCTGCTAATTAATTTGGAGTTCTAGGTTTGCAACCTCTAAAGAAAATCGAAAGAATATTTTCCCAAGTTTGAATATGTAAAGTTTTAACTGCTCCATCTGGTACATGCCCTCTGATTACCCAGAATGTTGGCTGGCAGTTTGAGGGACGCATTTGATAGCCAGCCAAGTTTAAAGGTCTATTGGAGGTAAAACAATGCCCACCCTTTAACAAGAGCACCATTGTTCCTTAACAATGAAGCTCTCTGGCTTATTTGAATGTCAACAATTCAGAAAAGTTGATGTTTGGAGCCATCAAATAAAATGTTTTTGTGAAACAGTTTATTATTTCAGTGGTAATTATTTGAATCATTCATGGTAAAGGATGTTTGCTAATGAGAGCTTGGCTGCTGTAAATTCCAGAGAGACTGAATGCTCTTTGTGCTGACAAAAAGACCCAAATCACTGGAGAGCAACTGACTGGACAAATCATTCATCTATGCAAATGCCAGCCGAAATGGTCAGATGCATTTATTACCCTCCTCATTATAGTAAACAAGGCAGGAATCGTGACTGGCAGTTATCAACTTGCCCTGAAGTATGATTTGTTCTCCTACCACTATTTAAATGAGAGGAAAAAAGGCATGCCACCAGGGACTTTGTTGGTTTATAAAAGAGTAAATGTCACATAGCCCAGTGCTTAAAGACTTTTGATTGACAAATGTTTTATTTGACATATCAAACAATGATGGTTTTCATATCAAATAGTCCATATTTGTTAGCAAAAATCTTAACCCCTTGAAGTTTGGCCAATGCTTTTAGCTCACTTCTGCCAATGCTTAGAAACTAGCACACAGATGGCAAGTTACATTAAAGGCAATACCAAATATCTCTACACATAATGTGCAAAGACCTAAAAATACTCTGCATTGGGTGACAGAAATGACACAGTGTTTTATCACAACACATATAGTGTAAAATGTTCTTCTGAACTGATAATGCAAATAAAGTGATGTTGACCTACTTGCACTTACTAAGTATTCTTCTGCTGTTTAGTGCAAGATAAGCTAAACATTAAAGAATTTATACAGCATATGTCACAGTGAAATCTAAATTGTCTGGTGTAACTCTTCCTAAATGTCACAACAGTGTCACAACACACTCAGGGTTTCAGGGCTTACAGTTAAAGCCACAGTACCCTTACATAACCCCTGTTCTCATGTGCTCTAAACTTTTCTCTTTTTATTTCTTGTAACTTAAATTTTGTATGCTTCACTTCAGTTCGTTGAATATTCACAAGTAAACCAAGCTGGGGATGTGGCTCAGTGGTAGAGCACTGGCTCAGCCTGAATGAGTCGCTGGATTCCATAGACTACATTACAGAAAAACAAACAATGAAATTTGTAAGTACATCTCATAATACAGGAGTATACCAGGCAGATAATGAGCTTACAGAATTTATAACCAAGGTTGTGACTTGATAAATATAATGTGACAACTTGCCTTTGAGACACCTAGGTTAATGTGTTCTCGAACACCTTCTCCTTTCCTTGTTGCTGTGTTTAAGGTTGTTGCTGCTGTCAGAGTTTAGTTTCTTTTTTCAAAACTGAGATGGGGGCATTCATTTTGAAAGGCTGAAAGTAACCACAATCACTGTAACAGCTTCTGAATAAACCCAATAGTGTGGCTTGTTTTCCTACTTTAAGATAGAATGCAAAATTTTTATAGAAACTAAGGGTTTTTCAGTCTACTCTGTTTAATTCAATTAAACTGACACATTTTTATGGTTGGGTGTTAGTATTGAACATATAAAAATAAATTTAATCACTTTCATTACACAGTTTGAACATTTGAATTGCATTTTATCGGAAGGAATAATAGCATCACTCCTTTAAATGTATGATTATAAAAGCATGGTAGTTCTCAAGTAAAGTCATGTAATCTTGAATCTAAACTTTCTCTACCAAAACACTTTTATGATAACTTTCAATCACAGAAAAAAACGTTTTTATTATATTCTTTGTAGAAAACTCTTAGTTCCAACACTGCTGCTTTCTTCCATGTAGAGAGACATTTATTTGGGAATACTTGGCCTTTATCTCCCCCAGAACTCAGTGACTTCTCTGACTGATGCATTTGGACGAAGACTGAACCCCTTTCTCAGTCAGTCTGACTGTCACAGACTGTGACTTCAGGTTGCATATGCCTGGAGAAAATACGAGCTCCAATCTGCCCCTAAGGTAGAATTGCTGGATCTCCAGCTCTTCCTTAGACTGGATAACTCTGTCTGACTCCAGGTGTTGCATTAGAAAGATCCTTCTTCCCATGCCTAATTGGCACAGTTTTCAGTAGTTCCATCAGAAATTTGATCACCACCCCTTTGATTATCTTTCAGTAAGTTCAGAATTGAATGAGCAGGAAAAATACATTAATATGCAATAAAAATTGGTTTCTCTAATGAAATCTTGAAAACCAATTTCTTCTGCACAAAGTTAGATACATATGCATCCATAAAATCTGGATTCAACAGGCTCTTGTAACTTCAGAAGTTTGGGGCTGAAATAAAAAAAGTCATGATCATAAGAAGCAGTCACAAAGAATCAGCTCATCGAGCAGTTCTTGGATAGGGATTCATGAGAGAAAATCCATCCTACAAAAGGCCTTCCAAAGGCAGAAGCATAAGGCCACCACCTGGAAGTGGATAAAGGCAGTGGAGAAAGGGGAAATTGGAGATGGGCCTTGTGTGTCTAGGTAATGTTGTTCAGCAGCAAGGTGGAAGCTTCTGGGTCAGAGAACTTTGAAAGACAAGTGTCTTGGTATCTTAGAGCTACAAGCTTTGTCTTATCTATGACAGCAGATGTTGGGTGCAGCTTCATGGGGTATGTAAAGTAGGTAGGCTGTAAATTGAAAATATGCTTATTTTTACTATATTTAAAGCACTTAATCTTGTAGGAAGTTGAGTTTGGCATGGATGGGGTTGCTGTTAAGAAGTAAGTAACATGGGGGCCATTTTAGGTTAACACACAAGAACTGTCTTTGCCTCATTATTTATAACACTGGTCCAGTCGACTTGCATTTCTTTTAGAGGTCATAAGCATGTGTGTGTGTGTGTGTGTGTGTGTGTGTACCTTTTGGACTAAGGCAGTGTTCTGAGGCTCACTGAATTTTTTTCTGGGGTGAAAGTTTTTGGTTTAGGCAGGAAATATGTGAAGGGGCCCAAAGTGAAAGCAGTTTTCTGACCAAATGAAAACTTGCAGTCCCAAAGTTATACTAAAGAGAAAGCTGCCTATTTCACTTCCTGTATGGAGTGAGAAGAACATTTCTTGATGGAAAGTTTTCTGAAGACATTTCCCTTCAGAACAACAACTTTTGGTGTGGCTTTAGCTACCAACTTTGCAATTTTTCATTGACAGTTTTGTCTAATCAGATCTGGGTGAGGCCAGCCATGTTTCTAATGCTGTGTGTAATTCAATCCTGCCTTTTGTTTTATGGGAGTACGGGCTCCTTGCCGAAACAGCAGTCTTTGTCACAGGGCTTCTACTGAAGGAAGTTTTCCTCCTTGTGTGGTGATTTCTGTCTATTGCTAATGCTGGTGAGTGCTACTCCTCTGCTTTACTCCCCAAACATATCCCTCATTTTCCAGCTTTAACCATATCTCCACGCAGTTGATTGTCTATTGAAATCCTGCTCTCTGAAACTTTAGCTCCATCAGCATTAGACGATTCCTGCATGGGTGATGTGGTTATATGCTTTGTAAGTCTGGTTTGTATTGTCCTCATGTTTTGACATGTGTCTTAGTTACTACTCAACACCCAATGTTAAAGGAGGAGAAGTTTATTTCATTTCACAATTTGTAGAGGTTTTACTCCATAACTGGCTGGCTCACATGCAGGGTAGCATGGTAGAAGGGCATTGCAGAGGAGAAGCAGTCCACGGCAGGGCAAGTAGAAGGCAGCAAGTGGCAAGCTACAATCAGCAGCAGCAAGCCTGCCTTCCCTCTCTTCCTTTCTATTCATCCAGCTGTGAGCCTATTGACTGGTGCCACCCACACCCAGGGTGGGGCTTCCTTTATCCACTCTCTTAGTCCCAGTGTCACACTCTTAACCCATATCCACACATCCTAATCCAGCCACCTTTGAAACTCCCCACTATAGTCACATGAGGCTGTGGGGGGATATCTAGACACAAATCACAATGTCATCTGTTGTACAATTAGGAAAAAATCATAAAGCTATAAATAGCAAGTTCAGATTCAAAGGGTGCTATCAGTTGTTTTCTGGATTATCTCACTTTACTGCTGGTTTGTTTTATCTCCATTGATCTTATTCTCAGCCTTAAGTGTCTCTAGTGGTTGCAAGAAGGCTGCCAACTGCTCTTAGGGTTACAGACTTTGCTTATATCCAACAGGAAAATGGGAGACTATTTGTTCCAGCATTCTGCTTTAAGTTTCTGAAATTGGACCAGTTGAGGTCATGAGTCCATTTGATTCAATTATTGTGGCCATGGAAGGTGATGGGTAGACTAGCGTAGGCCTTAGCCCATGTCCTAGAGTTAGGAGGCAGTCTGATACCTCATCCCTGACCATGAGAACTGAGAATGGAGAGTGTGCATCACTAATTGGGATTTATCCGGGCAGAAAAGCAGTGTTCCAACCTGTGTTTTTGGGCACCTTCATGTGAAGTGACCAAGAGAACAGTTACTAAAGTCACAATGTTGATAGTACCCTATATACCAGAATCACCTTTTCTGAGTTGGCTGTGATGATTGTGGTCATGAAGAATTTTAAAAGCAATTTAATTTTTCAGAAATTTCATACTGCTTTAGTGTACCTAGTTATAATTTGTTTTTTTAAAGTTTTCTATAAGACTTTCAGTAATATGAATATAAGCTGCATATGCTGCACTTATAGTCCAAGGGCTGAGGCAGGAGGGTTACTTGAATGTACAAGTTTGAGATCAACCAGGACAACATAGTGAGAGACAACCTGTTGCTGGGGAAAAAAAACAGAATATAAACACATATACATTCAGACTGACTATTTGGGAGAAGAACTGTAGTAATGATAATGACATGTTGATGAGTTCTGTAGAATCCAGCAATGATTTCTATACCCCCTGTATATATCACTCAAAGATTCAAGATGGAAATTTTAGGTTATTATTAAACTAGAGGGTTGACAAGAGAAAGAAAGTCAAATTACTAATACATCAGTTTTAATGAGGTTAATATTTAGAAAATATGATACACATCATCTAGGTAATTCTGGAACTCAATTAAAAATAACAATTCATCGAAGCCCATGGAAAGGTCTGTAATTTACAACTACTCGTTAAATTGATGAGCTTGATTAAACATATATATGGACAAGGGCCAGGCAACATCTAAAATTACAGCTCTGACCCACAATATGCAGCAACCAACCTAGGAAATCAATCTGTTATGTGTAGTATCCAGCCCAGGAATCTAGTCTGCTAGAAGTCAAACTTAGAGGAAGTCAGAGGATAATCACTTGTGAACTGATCTGGGAAGCTAAACAGCAGCCTCTGCAATTACTGGCCCCAACTGACTAGGATATGGTTAATAAATGACAGTGTTCCTAGTTTTTTTTCCTGCTTCCAGTTAAGAGTCAATCAAAGCAAATCAAACATGTGCTTTAACCAGCACATAGGATGTCTCGCTTATAGTAGCTCACCTGCGACTTTCCCTTGCCAAAGTCTTCCACCAGGGCCCATTTCTTCTTTTTTTTTAAATTGTATTTTAAAGATAGTAAAATCCAACAAAACTTAACAGAACAAAGTCAATCAAAACAAAGCAGTAGAACTGGTACAGAACTTCAAAGCAAGATACTAGGAAAACGTATTGCAACCATTGTCAAGTTCCTATCATCTTGTTTTGTAAACCTATAGGGTTACTGTTGTGGATTTGCTGTTGTTGTTTGTTTGTCTCTTTTGCTTTTTGTCTTTCTTTTATGTGTCCTTTTTCTCTTAAATAAATAAAAAAAGATACTAGGAAAACAATAGTTACTATAGTATATCTGGTTATCTTCACAATAGTTGACCATTCCATCAGGTATAGTAAAATCAAACCAAAAACAAAACAGAATAAAACCAATAAAAACAGAATATGAAATAAAGCAAAAAAAATTAATCAGAATAAAGCAAAACAATGAGAACAATATTAGGCCTCAAAGATAAGACAGAAGGGAATCCCCCATATTTGCTACATTGCATATTGTCGTCCTCCCAAGAAATGCTCAGACTGCCAGCCCCAGGCCTGCAAAATCAACCAAACAATACAAGCATTTCATTGCTTTATGTACCTTAGTTGCTATCAACTTAGTCAGTCCTCCGAACCAGCAGGTTGCTTGCAGGGGTGGGGGTGAAGGGGTAGGGGTCCTTGGTTCTCAGCCCACATGCCAGTAGGTGCACAGGAGGCACAGATCTTTCTCTTCCTGGGGTCCATGCCAGTCGTGCGCCACTCACCAGGAAAGCAGGCTAGTTGTCTTCTGGTTGGATCCTCCCTGACCCAACATGGCAGGTACTTGGGAGGCCAGATCTTTCTCTTCCTAGAGTCCAAGCTGGTCATGCACCACTCACCAGGAAGGCAGGCTAGTTGTCTTCTCAGGGCCCATCTTCTTTAATCTTACTTTTACCCTTACAGGTCTCTTATGGTTGCAAGATGGCTGCCAACTGCTCTTGAGGTTACAGCCTTAGCTTACACCCAACAGGAAAGGTCCCATTTTTTGTCAACTACAAAGCTTTTCCATTCCTCTGCCTGCTTTTGAATCTTGGCCAAAATGCAAATGATAATGGCTGACACTCTTGCAATAATACAGCTGTCTCTGAATAGTTTTTTTTTATTTAAATGTTCTTCACTTATTTTCATAATAGTTACTTGAGAAGTCACCTGATGCATGTATCCTATAGTCTTTTCTATGAATGCAAAGAAATAGGTAATTCTGGTAACTAAAATACTGTTTTTCAGTTATATAGTATTAGGTGATATAAAAAATTTTTTCCAGGGCTGGGAATGGAACCCATGGCCTTGAACTAAACCACACTGCCAGCACAGATGCTTAAGAAATAATGAAGGAGTTGCATAGTATCTCTATCTTACAAATGAAACAACCTAAAACAATTCAACTGAGTAACTTACAATGAATGAAAATCAAAGTTAGAATTCAAACTTGACATTTCGTTTCACAATGGATTGTTAAACAAACATATAATAAGAACAATAAGAAAAAATATGGCTGTAATTAGATATTTTTATATCAAAGTCTTAGAAGTGACATGACTGAAGTTTA